>CM069139.1:1266629-1332120 GCA_035221665.1 Okamejei kenojei
GAAAACGACAAAGTGTTTCTCAACCAGCGTCCATCTCATGTGTGGTAAAAAAAGAAATAGAACTAGAGAATAAAAGTACATATAAAACAAGTTTCCGTCGCAGTGCACGACAATGGCTCTGCTTCAGTGTGGTCCAGTTGTGTTTGGTGCAGCGATACTTTGGCAGGGGCAAAGTCCGTTTATCAGTCTAAATGCCTGCGAAGAAGCTGAGGAGCAGCGTTGCTGTTTTGCGATGGGCCTGGCGCAGTGGCTCGCAATGTGCCATTCAGCTGGAGATTGCCGCCCCACTCTGTCGTCGTGAATGGGTTTCTTCCGAACCAACACCTTGACCACATTGTCCATCTGGGGCAGTGGTCACACAGAATGTCCCTGAGACACTGCAGGAAAGGACTCTATGACCAGGTGCGTGGTTCCCTGAGCAGACTTGCCCAGCTTGTCCTGGCAAAATGCCTCACGCCAGAACTCACCAACAACACCAAGACCTGACATGGCTGCGTTGAGTGGAGCCCTCCCAGTCAGATCCTTCCTGCACCGTCGGATCCTCACTGCCAGCGCACGCTTCCCTCGGGGACGGCTGCTATGGCGAGGAGAACGGTTGCCCACCTCTTTAACAGAGTGTGGGTTTGCTAAAAGATCCGTAGAAAAATGCAAGGGTCCCTGGTAACGCTGTTATCCCGACAGCTCATCACAGAGACTCGTGAATTACGGACTGTTATTCCCAGGGACACAATTCAGAGGCTGACATCGAGTGCTGCTGGAGGGTCATCAAACTCGGTAATAGACGCCCAATTGGTCAGCCCGAGCATTGTTTTCACCACCCAGCAGAGCGAAGATGTCAAGGGAAAGTGCCGACTGGCCCGCAGCAGACTGCAGAGTATACGTGCTGAGGACGCACTGAGCTCGGTGCAGCCAACGCGCAAGCTCGGTTGGGGCAGGGCCACAGTCTAAGTGCCCTACCGCTTGCTGGACATGGGGGTACAGTATGGTGAGACTCGCCTCAATATAAGGGAAAGGTATCCCATGCATTGTGGCAACGAGTTGGGATTACTGATTTGAGAGAAATTTGGGAAAGAAATGTCTAAACTGTATTTGCTCTATTGTACAGCCCTCCGAAAATGGATTTTCGCAAGGTTAGATGTATGTATATAATTCATCATTCGAATAAATTATATTTTGAAAATAATTAAAAAAAAATCTTGGCTGTGTTTGCAGCTGATGCACCTGTGACCTCTACCCAGATGGCAGGATGTAGAATATGTGAATGCGATGGTGTATGGGTCTTTTTGAATGATGGAGGCATGGGCTCTTGCTAATACATCTCTTCCTGTATAGGGTCCAGCAAAGAAGGGAGTGGAGCCTAATAATCCTGCTGGCGTTCTTCTCAATCCTGTGCCAGTTTTTGGTGCTTTTCGTATGCTTGCAGCTCCCTAACCAGAGGTATGGCGTAGGTTAAGTTGCTCTCGACTGTCCCCCTATAAAATTTTCGTAGGGTGTGCATGGGGATACTGCTTTCCATAGTCATCGGAGAGGTGTAGTCGCGGCTAGGCTCACATGACGAGTGCATGTGGCGTTGGTCCGAGGACGTCATGTCATCAGACCGGAGAGCATAGAACTACACACTGCCTGACCCTTTCCACATCAGCTCCATACGATGTGCAGAGGTGTCTGTTGTATTGATTTACAATCGCCTCCTGAAGACAACGCACCAGTGCTCCCTCGTTTTTTTCCGACTTGAGAATGAGGTTGTGGGATTTGCACCATCCTTGATCGGCTCTACCTCCATCCTGTACGCCACTCATCATCAACACTGATGAGACCCACCACTGTTGTGTCATCAGCGAAACCTGATGAATGAAGTTGTTGTTTGAGTCTAGCAGTAAAACAGTCGTGTGTAAGCAGACTAAACAGCACGGGGCTTAGGACCCAGCCCATGGGGCAGCCAGTGCTCATAGGCTAAGGTTTTTGATGTCCTACTGCCCACCCTGACTGGACTGCTGCCGGTTGCAGATAGAAAGTTCCAGGACCCCGTTACATGTGCCAGCATCAACCCCCCAAAAACACCAACTTTCCACCAGCGCTGCTGCGAATGATTGAGTTTAAAAGCAGAGCTGAAGTCTAAGAAGAGGATCCTGGCATTAAGTAATTTTTATTCGATCAGGTGTGGGCAGTACGAGGTTCGCGTGTTTGTTGAGAACTGCATCCTCTGTGGATCAGGTTGCTCTATAGGCGAACCTGCAGTGGATTCTAGTTGCAGGTAGTCTATTTTTTGATATCTGCATAATCCAGTCGCTCAAAACATTTCATTACATAAGAAACATAGAAAAATAGGTCAGGAGCAGGCCAATCGGCCCTTCGAGCCTTGCACGCCATTCAATAATGATCATGGCCTGCTCATCCAACTAAGTATCCTGTACCTGCCTTCTCTCCATACCCCCTGAATACCTTCAGTCCACAATGGCCACATCCAACACCCTCTAAATATGGCCAAAGAACTGGCCTCAACTACCATTTCGGTGGCAGAGAATTCCACAGATTCACCACTCTCTGTGGTGAAAAACGATTTTCTCATCTCGTTCCTAAAAGACTTCCCCTTATACCCTGTAAACAGTGACCCCTTGTCCTGACTTCCCCAACATCGGGAACAATCTTCTGCATCTAGCCTGTCCCAA
Organism: Okamejei kenojei; assembly: GCA_035221665.1. NCBI lineage: Eukaryota > Metazoa > Chordata > Chondrichthyes > Rajiformes > Rajidae > Okamejei > Okamejei kenojei. Next base: position 1,269,299 of record CM069139.1, read on the forward strand.
CCCGTACAACCCCTTAAAGAAATTTTGTAAGTCTCTATGAGAATCACACACCAACCCCTCAATCTACTAAATTCCGTGAGTAACAAGCCAAGTCTATCCATGTCTTCCTCATATGGAAGTCGTGCTCATCCTCAGGCTATGGTGTTTAGAGCCACTAGGTCGAATAACTAGGTAAATAATGTTAATAAATCAGCAGCGGAGTGGGATAAGGGTCACATGGGGAGAGTGGGGTAACTCACCAAAATAAAGTAACACGTCCCCGTGGGAAAAACTGGGGTCAAAACCTCCCCAGTTATAAACCTCCCCCTTCGATACTCTAATAATACGCAAAGAAAAATACAAAAATAACAGAAACATAAAAGAAAAACAACAAATTAAATAAATATAAAGAAGGGAATACAAATTATAAATATTTTATATATATATATTAAATAATATATAAATACGTATATATATATAAATATATATATTTTTATATTTATATATTATATATAATTTATATTATATAAATTTATATTTATATATATTTATATTTATTATATATATATATAATCTAAATATATATATATATATATATATGTTATATAATGCAACCATACCATCAGTTACACACCCCATCCCTGGCTAATTAAGAGTGAAGAGTGACACCTATACATAACAAATTAGTAACAAACCAGCCCTTAGTCTGGCAGAAACACCTGGAAGGTCCCCTGAAAAGTATGATCAAAAAGGTTTGCCATTTGTGAAAAAATTGAACAGTACATCCCCTCAATGTATATTTAAATTTCCCTCAAGTTTAAAAAAACACTGCATCTTTGAGCCACTGTGACAAGAGTGTGGGTTAGGAGATGATCCACTGTTGGAGTAGTTACGTCTGGCTATTAAATTGTAAAATTAATAATTTCTAATTGCACAAGAGTTAATCGACTGACCCATCCAGCCCCAAAGATGGGCAATCAATGGACAGGGGCTGTAGAGGTATTCCCGTTACGGTAGAACTTATATTAAACTAGCCCTCGAAAACCAAAATTATGTAATCGTGGAGATAGTAAAAACATATGGCTCGATGACAGTGTGGGCCGAACATCTATCACATTTATCCTTCACCTCTGGATAAATCAAAGTTAGTCTTGATTTAAAAATGGACCTTGTGTATAACTAATGAGTGCAAGAACGAGTGTAAGACGTAACAGCACATAGCCCAACCACAACGTTAACCCACCACTGCTCAGGTAAGTTGAAGTCCAGCCTTCCATCCAGTAGCCCTTGTTGTAGAGTTTGGTCTGATCCAAAGATTCCAGAATGCTGTTATACATCTCTGAAACCAATCCCTCTTTGTCATGTCTTGAATGTAATCAAACTATCCCGTATTTTCGTGGAGGAGAAGATTAGATAGATTCCTTGATTGTCATTCAGACCTTTTCGGTCTGAACGAAATTTGTTACCTTGCAGTCATAACATATAATAAATTTTAAAAAACACAAATCATAATAAAACACATATTCTAACATCCAAATGTAGTTCACCAGGCACCTCCTCCTGTGGTGGAAGGCAAAAGTCTTAAAGTCTTGTCGTCTTTCCTACCCTTTCTCACCTCTGCCGCTGAGTCGATCCAGTCCATTAGCCCGCGGCCAAGCCTCCAAAGCCGGGCTGCCACCACCACAGCCGTCGCCGAAATGTTTGAAACCACCCCGCCACAGCTCTGAACAGGTCCACCGCTGGAACGCTGGAGCACCGGAGCTCCTGAAGCGGGCCACCGCTGGAACGCCGCTGGGAGCACCGACTCCGGAAGCTGGGCCACCGCTGGAGCTCCGCTGAACGCCGTCTGGAGCACCGAGCTCTGAAGCTGTGCCGCTGCCGGCCGCTGAACGCTGGAGCTCTGATCGCTCACAAACACATAGCTCCGAGGCCGCCAGCTTCTGCCTATTAGGCCTCCAGCACAGACGGAGACAGTGACCGGACACGACAAGAAAAGGTCCGCATACCCCCGAAGGGAGAGAACCAAAACCTTGGTCTCTCCCTTCGGGAAGAGGGATAAATTAGAAAAACATTAGATAACAAAGTGTCTAACTTGGAAGTACATAAAAAATAATTACTTGGTAAATACCATACAATGAAGATAAATTGGTAAAGCTGTTAAAAATACCATCTGAAAACAGATCAAGCAAACAATTGTATAATACCTTTGTTTATGCCATACATGAAAATAACGGAAATCCAATGTGAGGGAGGAAACAAGGTAATTGTTACATAATGGACCTAAAGGATATGCAGCTACAAATTTGAAAATTTTCCCCTCGAATTGTAAACCGATCTTTAAAGCATTGAGCACAACAGGATTTTTGATCAAACAATGAATCTTGGTTGGCAAGAGAGGAATACATAAGAGCAGATATAGAGGATGAAGCAGGTCAAGAGCGGGCTTCCAATTCCACCAAACTAAATAAGGAAAATCAACACCAACAACGTATTTAGCCCAGTAGTAGAATTGAAAAGTTTCGTAAAAGGCAGAGACCACCACTGAACATTACAATCGTTGGAGTAATGATTTACACACCTTCGGGCTTTCACACCCCAAATAAAAAGAGCTAATCATTTTGTCTAAGGAGCAAAAAAATGTTTTGGTAAGAAAAAAGGGAATTGATTGAAACAATAAAGGACACATTTAGGCAAAACATGATTTTAACAACATTAAGAGAGGCTGATTATTCCATCTCTGAAAAATCAATTTCACTTAGTCATGAAGCAGGGTATTGGCAGACAAAATACTTGAGATGTATGCGTCACTTTGTGCCAAGATACTTGAACCAGACGAGATATTTTAAAGGTCAAATCAGCTTCCTGAAGTGCAACCTGCTATGTTAAAGGGGTAACATTCACTTATTGAAGATTTATATATATCCTTGAAAAAGAACAATAATTATCCAGAATAGATAGAATACCCGGAAGACAAGATCAGGATTCTTAACATACAGCAATAAATTATCCGCATACATAGATAAGCGATATTACAACACCATCACGAATAACACCTTAAAAGGAAGTGGAGGACCATAAAGAAAATGACCAGTGTTACCTAGGATTTCTTTCTCGCTCGGTGGGTAAAAAAAAAAAATAGAACGCCGCTTGGCTTACCAACAGGTTCACTGGAATCAAGAGGTCGACCCTCTTTAACAACATAGACTCCCCACTTTGGAGAAGTCTGGCAAAGACGGTAATCCACTGGGGCTACCCATATGTCATAGCAGTCTCCACTTAAGGCAAGGCCCTCCACCCGCCATGCCCTCACCAGACAACCAAGGGGTGCAGCGTAGGTTCACCAGGTAATTCCCGGGAATGGGTCGGGACTGTCATATGCCGAGAATATGGACCCGTTGGGTCCCAGCTTCACACGGGAGGGCTGGTCCCCCAATGCATATATCCACCTCTCCACCGATTACAATATTGGTGCACAATGGGGGGGGTTTCTAGAGGGCTAGTATGGACATTGTGTGCCAAATGATTCATGGGCTTGTGACTTCAGTCACTCAAGCTTGTGTGCTGGCAGCTTACTCAAACTCACGGCTGTAGGTTGGCAGTTTGAGACACCAACTGCTATACATTGAAATTCCATTTCACGCACGGTGCAAGGCCACCACACTCAAGTGCAGTTTCATGCCACTCTCGGGCAGGGTTCAAGGCCACCACACTCAAGAGCAAGTTGCATGCCACTTCATGCAGGGGTCAATGCCACCACACTCAAGTGCAGTTACATGCCACTTCATGTAGGTGCAATGCCACCACACCAAGTGCAGTTGCATGCCACTCCAAGCAGGGAGCAAGACCACCAAACTCAAGTGACAGTTTCCTACAAAAGCAGGGTGCTAAACCACCAAATTCAAGTGCACTTTTCAACAGGCCAGAACCACTTTACAATAAGGCAACAACCACTTTTCAATAAGTAAAAAAACACTTTCAATAAGAAAAAAAACCACTTTTCATAAGCAAAAAAAACACTTTTTCATGTGTCAAAAAATCAAGCTTTTGCATTTTTAAACATAAACAGCTGTTGCAATTTCCAAACCAAAAACAGCTTATTGGATTTCAACCCCATGAACAGCTTTTGCATTTCAAAACAAAAAACAGCTTTTTCATTTTTTAAAAGAAAATACACTCATTTTCCAAACCAGAAAACAATTTTGCAATTTTTCAACCAAAAAAACCTTTGTCATTTACAAACTACATATTCAAAACCCACATTCACGGGCACTGACAGTCAGTAAAACCACTTCACCGTTAGTAAACCATGTGTTCCAGTGTATTCACAGCTCAGCACTGAGAGGTCATGACAAGTCGCTCCCCGATCTTGCAGAGAAATAATAGGTTGGGGGAGTGGGCAGATGCATGGGCAGATGACGTTTAAATTGGAGAAAATGTGAGGTTATCCATATTGGTGAGCAAAAACATGGAAGGCAGATTACTAATCTAAATGTTGTCAAGTTGGGAAAGAGGTGAAGTAAAGCGGGATCTGGGGTCCTAGTTCATCCATCAGTCTAACGAAATTAGCCATGCAGGTACAGCAGCATGAAAGAAAGCGAATGCACGTTGTCTTATAACAAGGGGGGGGTGGGGGGGGAGGGGGGGGGGGGGGGGGGGCTGGGGTAGGACAAAGAGGTCCTTCTGCAGTTGTACAGGGCCCTAGTGAGGTCACAAACGTGGAGTATTGTGTTGCAGTTTTTGATTCCCTAATTTTTCAGGAAGGACATTCTTGCTATGAGGGATGTGGCAGCCTAGTTTACAAGTTTGGCGGGAACAGTCATATCGCGAGAATGGAGCAGCTGGGCTTGTACACTCTGAAGTTGAGAAGTGTGAGGGATAAAGGTTTTTTGGGGGGAAATTTAAACCCCATTAAAGTAAGGAGTTTTAAAGAGAAATCCGAACTGAGAGGGCTGAAGAGAGATTCTTACACAGCTATGTCTAAGGTTGCCAGACCCATCCTTGATCCCTTGAGTAAGAAGTAATATCATTGTATAGCAGTAGAAGGGATTGATGTAGAGTAGAATCCATAATCAGTGGAAAGGGAGTGCTAGATGGGACCCTGTCACCTATAGCTTAGCTTAAGACTGATATAGGAGGAACTGAGAGTGTTCACTAGGAAGGTGAGTAAAACTAGGGAGGTCATGAGCAACTGAGCATGCTTTAATAGAATTGAATGAATATTAAAACACACCCCCTGGTCAAGAACTGCTCATTACCATGAACATGTTGAACAGCGATGTATATTATAGGGAGGTGCGAGGGGATGATACGGTGGGATGTACCTACAGATTGTGCACCTCAGACCGCTTGATTGGAGATGGGTCCAGAGGGGAGGTTGAAAAAAAAAATTTTGATTTTTTAAATTCCTGTGTATAAAGGGGGATGATTTCTTTTGGGCTTCGGGGTTCTCGCATTGAGAGGGCACCGCGGTCTGCTGCAGAGTCGAGAGGATAAAAGAACTCTTGCTCCAAGATTTAAGTCTTTGACATTAATTGTGAGCACAAAGCGTATCTCTCACAAATTGGGGGCTCGTCCGGGATCGCCACTCCCGGCTGCTTGGTGGAGGCAAAGAAGTAGGGAAGGTGCAACCCTGCTGATAATCAATCAGTCCTCTGATCTCCCTCTGCTTGCCACAGACAGTTGAGCAGAGTGATATTCTGTTGAAACGACTCGGGAAGCAAGATGGGGTGTAAAGGTAAATACTACGGGACGGTCGAGCGATTCTTTTGCACAGGAGCCCAGGTAAGAAAGCGACTATTAAAGTATTGCCCTGGGCGTCGGGTCTGTCGGACGGAATAGTCCGACGAAGACGATTGGAAACCGGAACGGGAAAAGTAAGGGTCCGGGAAACCTGGATTAAGGGCTCATACTGATATGGAGCCTAACATTCCGCCCGATAGACCGTTGGGGCGAATTGTTGGATGTGTTGAAAGGGAACACCCGGGGTAAGATAAGGAAACTATGAAAAAGGTTTTGTTACTATTGAGTGGCCAAAGGAGCCTAATCGAGGGAGCGCAGGTGGTGCCGCGGGTTGGGTTCAAATTAGACTGTGGGTGGGACAGGCGTTGAATGTTTTTGTGTAAGAAAGACAAACGCCCGAATCAAATAGAAAAGAGAATATGCCCAGTGCTGGACACCCAATAAAGGGATGTTTCCATTAAAGACGGAAAAAGAGAGCAGGATTAACTGACTGGCCACCAATTGGTTGAGAACACCTACGGAGACTGCCCCTGCCATAATGAATCCCAGCCCCCAAATATATCCCCATCAGCGCCGGCTGCATCTGCCAGGAGGTCCCACTAAGCAGAGCGGATCGGGCTGTAACTGTCCGCTCTTGTCTCAGAAGAGACAGATAATAGAGAATTACAGAAAGTAGAATGTGAAGGGAGAGAGCCAGTCAGATAAGGAAGAGAAAATAAAAAGGTGAGGACAAAGGATGGGACGGGTGTCCCAGGCAGTAGTCTGAGGACGCATCCAAACGAGGCAGCGAACAGAGATAAGACCCGATCTGTTCAATGAAGCCCCTCATGAGGTCCCGTCGGGGGAAATTGCCGGGGGATGGGATTTGTAAATGTGCCTCTTCACTACAGTATGGAGTGAGGAACTTTAAAAAGGAGATGAAAAGATTATGGAAGACCCCTTGGGACTGGCTGAACAAATAGATCAGTTCCTAGGCCAAAAAATGTTTTTTATGAAAATATTGAGTTGTTTCAAACAATCTCATTGAAGTAATAATGAACTAATGTGATGTGTGTGTAAAGACCGGTTTTGTATGAATGAGGAAAGTTTGTATATGTGATAGGTTTGTTGCTGTGGGCCACATGTGTAAGGTATGTGTGTGTTTACCTTTAAGAAATTGTAAGCCATGGGGGGAGGTTATTGTAAGTAACGGGACAACGCTTTGTATCATCGCAACTTAAAAAGGGAAGTTGGAAATGTAGGTTGCTTCGCTTCTATAGAATTCTTTTCAGTAAAGTTAATTTGGAAAATTGTTAGTCATATGTATTTAAAACTAGGAAATGGAATTTGGGATTGTAGAGAGAATGGTTTGAACATAATTAGAAATAAGTAATTGCTGAAACAACAATCAGCTTTTCTGGTTTTTTAGATAAACATTCTGGTTGTGAAAGGGTAATAAATTAATGGTGCCCAGGGAAAAAAAAAAAAGGGAAGTTGGCAGACAATAATGTCCAATAATGGGAAGTTTTGTTTACTTCAGAAGAAAGTACAGATGGTCAGACAGACAGGGAAGGAAGAAACAGTATGAGAAACTCAGGATATAATAATAATAAGGGAACAGAGAGGCCGTTTCCCAAGGGACAAAATTTGAACGTGCTTTTTGAAAAAATCAGCAGGACGAACCTCCGACAGTGTTCTTAACAAAGGTTAAGGAGGAATGTCCAGCAGTATTCGTGGATAGAAACCCTGAAATACTGCCGCAGGTCATAGTTGTTAAAGGTTAATTTTGTAACCAAATCATGGCCGGAATATTATAAAGAAATTGGAAAAATTGGAAGATATTGGAATTAAAACCATTGAATCAATTGTTAACGAGGCGCAAAAGGTATATTTAAGACGGGGATGAGGAGAAACAAAGGGAAAGGCCAAAAAATGATGTTTCAAGCAAGTACAGCAAGGAGTACAGAAGGGGGGAATCGAAGTGAAGAAGGCCGGTGCTCATGGAGACCAGGTGGAAGGGGAAGCGTAGTATTAAGGACGAGGAAGAGGTGATGGGGGGACCGAAGTGGGGTCCCCGGAAAACAACGAACAAGAATCAAAAAGATGGTAACACGGGGCCACCCCGGTGTTATTATTGTAAAGAGGAGGGTCATTTCAGGAGGGAATGTCCCCAAGCGACGACGAGGTGCAGTCGTAACGCACGCATGGAGGAAGAAAAGGGATGTCAGGGGTTCCGCTCCCTGGGGTGTATGATACACACGGGAACCTCTGGTAAAACTTGAGATTAGGACCCCAGGGAGAGGATATATATTTATGGTAGATCGGGAGCATAGAGATCGAGTGTAACTAGGTACCAGAATGAATGACATTGGGGTATAAACCAGGTTAGAATCTCAGGGGTAGAAGGTAAAGTGATGACATTACCCGAGGTAGAAGGGTGGTGGTAAAATATGAGAATCGGGAAACTACGGAAAGATTAATCTTGGTAAACCCCAGGCAGGGAAAACTTTGATGGGGAGAGATTTTACAAATCCAATTAGGAATGGGAACACGCCCTCCGTAGGGGACAGATAATAGGCCAATTGTATAAAATTGACCACAGAGGACGAGGGAAGAATATCCCAGCAGTGTGTGGCCAAGGAAGGAAACCGGAGGGCTGCCTAGATCCCACCCTTGAAAATACTCTGAAAAAAGAAAGTGAGGAGTACGGGTAAGGCGATATCCAATTCTATGGAAGGAAGTAGAGGAATTCCGCCAATTATAGAGAACTTACAAAAGGGACGGTATACAAGAAGAGATTGTATGTCCCATAATAACACCCCCGTATTCCCCGTAAGGAAACCGACGGACGTATCAGATTGGTCCAGCGATCTCAGGAATTGAATTAGGAGTTAGAACGCGACACCCGGTAGTCCCGGAACCCGTAATAGCCATAATGGGACGGATACCCCCGAATCACAAGTGGTTCAAGTGTGGTAGATTTAAAAGACGCTTTTTGAGCTGTCCCCTGGCCGAAGAGAGGCAGGGACCTTTTTGCGTTTTTATTTTTTTATTGAATGGGAAACCCAGAAGACCCAAAGGAAACAGCAGTATCGGTGGACTGTGTTCACCTCAGGGATTTACGGAGTCCCCGAACCTGTTCGGGACAAATATTAGAACAAGTATTAGTGGACGTTCCGAGGACTGAATGAGACACAGCTGTTTGCATATGTGGACGATCTATACTACAGGTGTGAAGAAGAGGAGGCAGTTTAGGGGACGCAACAATAACCCTCCCTGACTTTTTCTGAAAAGAGGGGGTTGAGAGTGTCTAAAAAGTAAATTACAGTTTGTAGAACGAGAAGTTAAATATCTAGGACACCTGGATTAAGCGATGGGAAAAGAGAATAAAAACCCCGAAAAGGATAGCGGGAATATACCGGACTGCCCAATGCCGAAGAATAAGATAGGAGATTAGAAGTTGTATTTGGACTGATTGGATATGTAAGATTATGGATAGATGATTATAACCCACAAGTTAAGTTTTCTATATACAAATTATGTGAAGAAAACAGACAAAGTAAATGTGAATCCGGGGACGAACACCAGTTTAGAAACTAAAGAACAGTTTAATCACTGCACTGCCCCTGTACTGGCCCTCCGTCTATTGACCAGCCATTCCACCTTTTGTGAACGCAGAAAATGGAATTGTCGCTGGGAGAACGTAACCCAAGAGAAAAGGAAGCGGCGCCCGTCGCGTTCCTCTCCAAACTCTGTGGATCCAGAATCGCGGGGATGGCCAGTAAGTATTTCAGCGTAGCAGCAACAGCAGTTGTTAGTGGAAGAAATGTAGGAAATTGACATTTGGAGGAAACTCTGGGTGGTGGTCCCTCTCCCCACAACACGGTCCAGACGATACTAACTCAGAAGTCCAGTCGGTGGATTGAACGGATTCTAGAATCTTGAAGTATAGAGGTTATACTTATGGAAAAGAATGATTTGACCAAGTAAACGGATTAAAAACCTAAATCCCTCTCAGTTTTTTGTACTCAATCGGCAGGTGCTGGAGCAGGAAGGGGAGTTACCAAACACTGATTGTAGTGAGGATAATAGAACTTCAGACAAAGAGTAGGCGAAGTATTTAGAAGAAACGACCGCATTTCAGACAGGGGAAAGATGGTTTATGATGGTTCTTTCCCGATGCATAGACGAAAAAGGTATAGTGGGTAGCTATAATAAACTGGAGAAGATTTGAAAAAGTGGAAGGCAGGCAGGATACCAAGGAAGTTGTCCGCGCAAAACGTGGAACTGTATTGCATTACTGAGGGCATTGGAACTATTGAAAGGGAAAGAAGGAACTGGCATACGATTCCAAGTATGCCTTTGGGGTGTTCACACCTTTGGGACAATCTGGGAAAGAAGAGAGGAATATTACAGCTAGAGGGAAAGAGTTGACTCACATGAAGCAGTTAATTGGGAAAAAGCTTGAAGCACTAAATTTGCCAGAAAGAATAGCGGTGTCATTGTAGCAGGCCACCAGATAGGGAATTCCGCTGGAAGGCTTGAGGGAATAGGGCAGTCGATAGTGCCGCTAAGACAGCGGCGACAGAAGGAAACGGTAAAAATGCTGTCTCTAATACTGTTGAGAGAGGTGAATAATAGAGAAGATACCTTATTCTCGCTGGGATGCGGAAGGTAAAATGAATGAGTAGGGGTGCCCGGCGCTCCACGGACGGGAAAGTGGTGGACGCCGGACGAAAAACCAAATAATTACTAAAGGATTGACGAGGGATTTGAATTAAAACAACTACATTCGCAATCGCACTGGGGAGCTTCAGGCTCTGTGCGACACGATCTACTTACCGACTGATGCCTGTAGAGGCATATAAACTTTAGCCAAGCAGGCGGTGTCTGGGTTGTGTAGTGGTGGTCAAAGGGTGAATAAGAAGGTAATGAGAGCTGTCCAGGGGGAGGACAACAATTTGGCCATTAGACCCCTTCCAGAAAATACAGGTGACTTCACAGAACTACCAAAAGTACAGCAGTGGAAATATCTTCTGGTTATAGTGGATCACTTCACCAGGTGGGTAGAGGCATTTCCACATAAATGCCACTGCCCAGCAGTCCACTAAGATACTGCTGGAATAAATCATCCACGAATATGGAGTAATTGAAATCCATAGATTCAGATCGAGTAACACATTTGGGGGGGGGGGGCTTGCCAAGTGCACCTATTAATTTTGTCACGCCTTGGGGAATAAACTGGAAGCTGCATACTCCATGGCACCCCCAGAGTTCGGGGAGAGTGGAAGCGGATGAATGCCACTCTAAAAATTCAGATAACTAAATTAATGGAGGAGACAGGGTTACCCTGGACTAAATGTCTACCAATTGCTTTATTGCGATACGACGGCACCACGAAAGGATATTGCCGGTGTCTCCCTATAAATGTTGTTTGGATTGCCTTATTTTGGGAAGGTGGAAGCACACCTAACCTTTGGAGGGAGGTGATGTGTTCTTGAGAACTATTACTGGCAGTAATCTCGTTCCCTACAAGAATTACAAAGCGAATGGATTATTGGCTCAAGCCCCACCACTCCGACTTCCCAATACTGCTGTAAAGGCCGGCGACTGGTAACTGGTCAAGGAAATTGGAAGGAGGAGAAAACTCCAGCCCATGTGGACCGGACCGTAACCATATGTATTACCGACAACCGAGACAGCAATACGAACAAAAGAAAAAGGGTGGACCCACGCGATCCCGTAAAGGACCCGTCGATCCATCCCGTTCCTGAGGAAGGAGGAACAGTGGATGGTGAAGCCAGGAAGCAAACCCCTTAACAGTAATTACAAAAAAAAAGATTGAATGTAATAAACTGACAGTATGAAAGGAGCAATCGTGTATTGTTTGCTTTGTATTAATTGTGGTAAAAGGTATTAATAATTGTGATAAATGTTATCATCCTATCCAATACAGAGGGCGGACAACCAATCATTTACCTATCCTTCCCATGTGAACAAAGTATCGCCCAAGACGCGTAAAGACTAGAACCCATTTTGTAAAGAGGGGGGAAAGGAGTATTTTATGGCAGGCAATAGGGTATATATGGAAAGTTTGGGCCCTGTTACCTCAAGGGAGAGAGAAGGGTTTGTGTACAGTTAGTTTTTCCACTTTTCAGATCGTAAAATGGGCAATAGATAAGACCCGAAGGAGGAAGTAAATAAAAAGGTTACAGAGTAATAGTCACTAAGCCTCCCCCTCCCCACCTACCAGCCTCAGTGCAAACAGACACTGTACGAAAGATAAAGAAGCAGATCGAGATCCCTGAAGGAGAAAAAAACCTGTTTGTGGACTTGGCCCTCCGGATAGCTGAATCCTGAATGTTACTAAACTGTTTGGTCTGGCGGGACCCACTGATGAGTTTCACGTTGGCGTGGAGGGGATCCATTGTTGAAGTATGGGACCCTGATGGGGTTTGAACCTACAAGTTGGACAAGACCGAGATCCCCAGGTATGGGTCCTTACAGACGCTACCGGTCGGGACTAAGTGTATCGCTAGTGCCCTGGCAAAGATACCGTCCCTAAGTAGGCAGCAGCCCCTGCCAGCGCATCGTCGACCCATGGGCCAAATCAGGTCCCGAGTGGTGCCAAGAGCCTAAATGGGTATCTAACTAAGAAATATGGGAAAAACTGCGGGGCCTGGAAATGCTTGCAAAGCAGCAGACACAGAAGAGAGCAGCGTTATACCAAACAGGTTAGCTCTAGATTACCTCCTTGCCAGAAGAAGGAGGGGTATGCGAAATTCAACCTCTCTAATTGCTGTTTGAACATCGATGAATAATGGACAGGCGTGATGGACTTATCAGAAGGATCCGAAGTTTGGCACATGTTTCCAATACAAAAGTGGAATTCGATTATGGGAACCAAATTGGTGGATTCCATCGCGGAGGAACATGGTGGAGAACGGTGGAACTCCGTGTCTCTATGTGCAGTGCTGGACTGAATCTTTATTCCCTGTTGCATCCCTTGTTTTAGGGAACTTATTACCAGAAGTGAAAGTCAGATGCAGGCGTTAGTCATGCCTATGGGAGAGAAAGGGGAAATACAGAAAATAAATGAAAATGCGGCCAGGGGAGAGAGTTCAAGAGATACAGGAAGAGAAGGTTAGGACAATGTTACGTCAGTTTCGAGGTGAGGAACTTGAAATGAGTTTAATCTTGTATGCGCAGCAAAGAAAAGGGGAGGATAGTGAGGGATAGAAGTGATTAAACCCATTAAATAAGGAGTTTTAAAAGAGAATCCGAACTGAAGGGGCTTGGATAGAGGATTTTTGACACAGCTGTGTCTGAAGGTTGCCAGTACCCATCATTGAGTCCTTGAGTAAGAAGTAATAGCATTGTATAGCAGTAGAAGGGAGTGATGTAGGAGATTCCATATCAGTGGAAGGGAGGTGATAATGGGAACCTTGTCACTATAGCTTAGCTTTAGTACTGGGGGATATAGAGAACTGAGAAGGGTTTCACAAGGAGGTGAGTAAAAACTAGGGTATTCAGAGCAACGCATAGCTTAATAGAATAATGATATTAACACAACACACCCCTGGTCCAAGAAACTGCTCATTACCATTAACATGTTTGAACATGCGATGTAATGATATTGGAGGTGCAGGGGATGTACGGTGGGATTACCTACAGATTTGCACAACTCAGACCCTGATTGGAGATGGGTCCAGAGGGAGGTTGAATGTAAAATTTCTGTGTATAAAGGGGGGATGACTTTCTTTGGTCATATATGGAATATCATTGAGACAATATAAATTGGTTTAAGCAGGGTTTGGCCACGCTAGAGGCTGGAAACATGTTTCCGATGTTGGGGGAGTCCAGATCCAGGGGCCAAAGTTTAAGAATAAGGAGTAATCCAATTACAAAACTGCGACGAGGAAACACTTTTTCTCAGAGAGTGTGAGCTCTGTGGATATCTCTGCATCATAGTGCGAGTGAGGCCGTTCGCTGGAAGCTTTCAAAGAGAGAGACTGGATAGGGTCTTAAAGATAGCAAGTCAGGGATAATGGAGAAAGGCAGAACGGGTTACTGATAGTGGATGATTCCAGCCATGATCACTAGTGAATGGGAGTGCTGGCTCGAAGGGGCGAATGGCCTACTCCTGCACCTATTGTCTATTGAAGTCTGCGATTCGTGGCCATCACCAGTTGCTCGGGTGTCCTCTCTGGTGATGCTCTGCCAAGGCCTGCATTGCAGCCATCTTTTCAGCTGGTGCTTGTTATTGGGGCCTAATTCCCCTTCACATTTTTCTCTTCATGCATATAAAAGCAACTGTTGGAATAACATTTTGCATGCTCCCGCAAGTTAAATGCAGCAAATGCGTTGCATTAAAGTGATATTGCAACCGGCCCAGGATGCGAAATGCATTAAATTCATTGCAATAATCTGAGCAAAACCCTCAATGTGAACATGCAACGTACGTCATAGAGGGGGCGGGGCGGGGGCGAGACTGATCGATACGTCCCAATTGGCGGAGAGAGACGTCGCTCAACCGGGCGGTGGGGCGGGACTTGCCAGATGGCCGAGCGGCGGATGATGAGGAGAGGGACTCAGTCAGAGGGAAGGGAAAAGGAACCCACCCCTTGTCTCTCTCTGGTCCGCGTTGCAGACAGGGAGTGAGAGAGAGGGGTGAAGGAGAAGAGAGAGATGGAGGAGTGTGGGCTGGGGGGAGGAGGGAGGGAAGGAAAGAGAAATTGGGGGAGAAATGAATAATTGAGAGAAAATTGAGGATTTGAGTGAAAGAGAGGGGGAAGGTGGAAGAGAGGGAAGGAGAGATATAGAAACGAGAGGGAGAGAGGAGACGAGGAGAGAAAGTTAAGGGAGAGAGGGAGCGGAAAAGATAGGAAGGCAGGGAGGAGATGGGAGGGGGAGAGATGGAGGGGATGAGAGGAGAGAGACAGTGAGAAAGAGGGGAGGGAGATAGAGGGATAGGGAAAGAGAGAGAGGGAGAGAGACGGAGGGAGAGAGATGGAGGAGTGTGGGCTGCGGGGAGGGGTGGTAGGAGGAGGGAGGGAAAGAGAGGGAGAAATGAATGAAAAATGATAAATTGAGTGAAAGAGAGGGGGAATGTAGGAGGGAGGGAAGGAGAGATGGAGGGAGGGAAGGAGAGATGGAGGGAGAGGGAAAGGTAGAGGAGAGGTGATGGGAGAGAGAAGGAGAGAGAGAAAGGAGAGAGAGAGAAGGAAAGATAGAGGAGAGGAGAGGGGGGAGAGAGAGGGAGGGAGAGAGGTGAGGAGGGGAGAGGAGACAGCAGAAAGAGAGACAGAGGGAGAGGGAAAGATAGAAGAGAGGAGAGAGAGGGATGCATTTTTAAGGAATTGCAGTTTTCATTTTCGGAGCAGATTTACAAGTTTGACCCCAGCGCCTGAAGAAGGCTCGACCCGAAACGTTGCCCATTTCCTTCGCTCCATAGATGCTGCCTCACCCGCTGAGTTTCTGCAGCATTTGTGTCTCACCTATTAAATTCAATCGTTAGTTAACTTCAGAGTGATGGCGTTCGTTCGTGCGTGCGTGGAGGGGAGTGGTGTGTGTAGGACGTGTGTGTGTGCGGGCACACAATACTCCAGGTGTGGTCTCACCTGGGCCCTGTACAGCTGCAGAAGGACCTCTTTGCTCCTAGACTCAACTCCTTCTCTGTTTTCTTGAGTGTCCTTTCCAAATAAAATGAAAACATCTTTTACACTTTGTGGACAACTAGATGTTTGAATTATGTTCTTCAACCAGTTTAGTTTAGAGATACAGCGTGGAAACAGGCCCTTCGGCCCACCGAGTCCGTGCTGACCAGCGATCCCCGCACACTAACACTATCCCACACACACTCACTGGGGGACAATTTACAATCCTTACCAGAAGCCAATTATCCTACAAACCCGCACATCTTTGGAGTGTGCGAGGAAACCGGAGCGCCCGAGAAAACCCACGCAGGTCACGGGGAGAGAACATGCAAACGCCGCACAGGCAGCGCCCATGGTCGGGATTGGCAGCAGGTGGGACTAGTGTAGATGGGGCATGTTGGGCCGAAGGGCCTGTTTCCACGCTGTATCTCTCTGTCTCTCCCTCTCTCTCTCCCTCTCCCTCTGTCTCTCTCTCCCCCCCCCCCCCCTTTTTTCTCTCCATCCCCCCCTCAATGCACCAAAAACAACAAAAACGAACCCGGAACCAACGTTCGGCGTTTCGCCCTCCACCCGACGCCTGAGACCCGCCGTCCCGCTTTGCCAGCGCCGGTGCGCCGCCCTAAAGCGTCCCCCCCCTCCCGCCGAAGCGCCCATTTGTGGACAAGAGGTTCGCCATCCTGTGGCTCGCGGTGAGGAGCAGGTAAAGATAAAAGCGCCGCCGATAACATGCAGCGGGGGAGGCAGCAATGCAGCCAGTGGTAGCATGCATCCCCTTTTAATGCAGCAGCAGGGGAGCATGCACAGGCGCTGGCAGGCCGATCCCCGCACTTTATAACTCACCGTATATCCACACTGACTGTGGCCCAACCGGCCCGCTTTCTTGTCTCATTTCCACCCGTTTGCCACAATAACTCCCCCAAAGTCACCAAGCCGACCTTGGGGGCAACAGCGTGGATGTGGGGGAGCCAGAGCGTCCGGGAAAGAAGGGGGGGAAAGCCCTGCCCCTCGGCCCATTTCACTCCCTCCTGCTAGCCCACACGTGGCATGGTCTCAAATTGGACCTTTCTCAATTTGTAGTCAGCAGAGCAGTTTCCTGCATATCGCCAACTTACCAAGTGCACTCCGCCTCGAGCCATGGCTCACCTATTCTCGTCCTCTCTCTCTCCCCCCCTTCTCTTCTCCCCGTCCCCCCTCTCTCTCACCCTCTCTCTCCCGCCCTCTCTCCCCCCCTCTCTCCCCCCCTCTCTCACCCCTCTCTCTCCACCCTCCCTCTCTCTCCCCCACCCTCTCTCCCCTCTCTCCTCTCTCTGCCTCTCTCCCTCTCTCCCCCCCCTCTCTCTCACCCTCTCTCTCACCCTCTCCTCCCCCATCTCTCCAACCCACCCTCTCTCTGCCTCTCTCTCTCTCTCCCTCTCCCCCCCTCTGCCTCCCTCTCCTCCTCCGTCGAGGCGTTCAGCTCCTGCATCGGGGGGATGTCAGCTCCCCGCGCCGGCCGATCGAACCTCGCGCCTGGGCTGGACGAACCTTCTGCAGCGTTGGACCTCCCGACTAGGCTCTCCCGAGACTGCGAGCCCTTGATGGTAAGTGCGCAAGCCGCAGTGGGAGCGATCCCAGGCAAGGAATCCGCTCCGATGTTAAGTCCACGGTGGGGCTCACGTCAGTTCGAGGAGACTTCCAGCTCCAGCAATGGTAAGCCGCAGAGCCTGGAGAATGTGATCCGAAAATTGATCACATCTCCAGGAATGGGGTACTGATTGTGGATGATCAGCCATGATCACATGGAATGGCGATGCTGGCTCGAACGGCCGAATGGCCTCCTCCTGCACCTGTTGTCTCTTAAGAGAGAGAGAGACAGACAGACAGACAGACTGACAGACAGACCCCCCCCCCATGTTGGGGAAGTCCAGGACAAGGGGTCACAGTTTAACGATAAGGGGGAAGTCTTTTAGGACCGAGATTACAAAATCGTTTTTCACACAGACAGTGGTGAATCTGTGGAATTCTCTGCCACAGAAGGTACTTGAGGCCAGTTCATTGGCTATTTTTAAGAGGGAGTTCGATGTGGTCCTTGTGGCTGAAGGGATCAGGGGGTATGGAGAGAAGGCAGGTACGGGATACTGAGTTGGATGATCAGCCATGATCATATTGAATGGCGGTGCAGGCTCGAAGGGCCGAATGGCCTACTCCTGCACCTAATTTCTATGTATCTCTGAGACAGAGAGAGAGATAGAGGGAGACAGAGAGAGAGAGAGAGAGAGAGACAGACAGAGAGTGAGAGACAGACAGAGACAGAGAGAGGGAAAGAGAGAGAGCAAAAGATGGAGAGAGATATACAGATAATCAGAGAGATAAAGACAGAGAAAGAGAAACAGGGAGAGAGACACACACACACAGAAGGAACGATAATAAAGAAAACAGGCCATTGTAAATTGTTTGTTTTGGTGAAAATGAGAAGCTGGTGTGACTTTGGTGTGGGAGAGAGAGATAGAGAGGGAGAGACAGAGAGAGAGATAGAGATAGACAGAGATAGAGCGAGAGAGAAAGACGCAGAGAGAGAAAGAGAAACAGAGAGAGAGAGAGAGAGATAGACAGAGAGGAAGAGGGAGACAGAGAGACATAGAGAGAGATAAAAACAAGAGAGAGACAGACAGAGGGAGAGAAACAGAGAGGAGAGAGAGAAAAAAGAAAGAGGCAGACAGAGAGAGAGAGAGAGAGAGAGAGAGACAGGGAGAGAGAGAACGAGAGAGACACACACACACCAACACACACACAGAAGGAACGATAATAAAGGAAACAGGCCATTGTAAATTGTTGGGTGAAAATGAGAAGCTGGTGTGACTTTGGTGTGGGAGAGAGGGAGAGGGAGAGGGAGAGAGAGAGAGAGAGAGAGAGAGAGAGAGAGAGAGAGAGAGAAATAAATAGATAGATAGATAGACAAACAAACAAACAAACAAACAAACTAGAGAGGTAGTGCATCTGTGTCGCACCTTGGGCCTGTAAATCAGACTTACAGATGGGTTTCAGATAGTGGAGATCAATTCATCATGGCCCTGAACTCACCTGATCTCACAAATAAAATACTGCAATTGAAGACAAACGCATATGAGACTACTACAGATGGTGTAAACATGGCTATAAATGACATTAATATGATCTTTCACAAGGCAGCTATCAAAGCTGACCTTGTGAAACAGAAGAGAAAAATTACCAAAAAACACAACCATGAAAAATGCCAGAAAAGATCTGAGGAAAATATCGAACCAAAAACACCGTCAACAAAACAATCCAGACTTAGGTATTAGATATAATGAAACTCTTAAAAGGTATAAACACATTATTAGGAACAAAAGACAAAGTTACACTCATAAAAGACTTGAAGAAATTGAAAATTCCATAAATCAAAACCAATTTTGGGATATGTGGAATAACCTGAGCACAACAAAACTACAAACATTATCAATTCAAGACGGTGATATCTGGAGAGCACATTTCAAAAATCTATATAAAGACATCCCAATAAATAAAATAAACTTAAATTATTCTCATATCAAAGAAAAACTCCAAACACTAGAAACAATAATTAAAGATTATCAAAACCCCTTTGATTCCCCAATTACTTTGGAAGAATTGACCAAAAAAATAAAATCTCTTCGCCCAAAGAAAGCCTGTGGTCAAGACAGCATTAAAAATGAAAAGTACAGCACTCCGGAGATGCAGGACACAGTGCTTAGGCTGTTCAACATCACACTATGTTCAGGTTATTTCCCTGATATTTGGTGTCAAGGGCTTATTTCACCCTTTATAAGAGTGGAAACAAATTAGACCCAAATGTTTCCTGAAGGTGGAATCGCATGTATATAGGGTGGTAAAAAAAGCCTTTGGTGTGCTGGCCTTTATAAATCAGAGCATTGAATATAGGAGTAGGGAAGTAATGTTAAAATTATACAAGGCATTGGTAAGACCAATTCTGGAGTATGGTGTACAATTTTGGTCGCCTAATTATAGGATGGATGTCAACAAAATAGAGAGAGTACAGAGGAGATTTACTAGAATGTTAAAGAAGGAACTGCAGATGCTGGAGAATCGAGGGTTACACAAAAAGCTGGAGAAACTCAGCGGGTGCAAAGCATCTAAGGAGCGAAGGAGATAGGCGACGTTTCGGGTCGAGACCCTTCTTCAGACATTACTAGAATGTTGCCTGGGTTCCAGTAACTATGTTACAGAGAAAGGATGAACAAGTTTGGTCTTTATTCTTTGGAGCGCAGAAGGTTAAGGGGGACTTGATTGAGGTCTTTAAAATGATGAAAGGGATAGACAGAGTTGACGTGGATAAGCTTTTCCCATGAAGGGTAGGGAAGATTCAAACAAGAGGGCATGACATGAGAATTAAGGGACAGAGAATTAGGGGTAACATGAGGGGGAACTTCTTTACTCAGAGGGTGGTGGCTGTGTGGAATGAGCTTCCAGCAGAAGTGGTGGAGGCAGGATCGATTTTAACATTTAAAAGTAAAGTGGATAGGTATATGGACGTGAAGGGAATGGAGGGGTATGGTCTGAGTGCAGGTAGATGGGACTAGGGGAAAACAAATGGTCGGCACGGACTGGAAGGGCCGAGAGGGCCTGTTTCCGTGCTGTAATTGTTATATGGTTATATGGTCTCTGTGTCTCTGTCCCTCCTTCCCTCCCTCTGCCTCTCTCTGTGTCTGTCCATATCCCTCTCTCTCTCTCTTCTTTCTCTCTCTCTTTCTGTCCGTCCCTGTCCCTCTCTGTCCCTCTCTCTCTCTTTCTTTCTCTCTCTCTTGCTCTCTCTCCCTCTGTCACTCTCTCTCACTCTCTCTCTCTCTCTTTCTGTCCGCTCTCTCTGCTCTCTCTGCTCTCTCTGTCTCTCTCTCTCCCTCTCTCTCTCTCTCTCTCACTCTCTCTCCTCTCTCTCTCTCTCTCTCTCTCTGTCTCTCTCTCTACTCTGTTCCCTCTCTCTCTCCTCTCTCCTGGTCTTCTCTCTCTCTCTCTCTCTCTCTCTGTCTCCTCTCTCTCCTCTCTCTCTCTCTGTCCTCTCTCTCTCTGTCAAATCCTCATCTCTCTCTCTTCTCTCTGTCCCTCTCTATCTGGGTCTCTCTCTCTCTCTCTGACCTAGCCGTCTCTCTCTCTCTCTCTGTCCTCTCTCTCCCTCTCATCTCTCTCTCTCTCTCTCTGGTCCCTCTCTCCCCCTGACCTGGTCCCTCTCTCTCTCTCTCTCTGACCCTGCCCTCTCTCCCGCGCTCCTCTCTCTCTGTCTCTGTCCCTCTCTCTCTGTCCCTCTCTCTCTGGGTCTCTCTCCGTCTCTCCCTCTCTATCTCTCTTTATCCGTTTGTCTCTCTCTCTCTCTGTCTGCCTCTCTCATTGTCTCTCTCTCTGTGTCTGTCTCTCTCTCTCTGTCTGCCTGTCTCTCTCTCTCTGTCCGTCTCTCTGTCTCTCACTCCCTCTCCGTTTCTCTCTCTCAATTCAATTTCAATATCAATTTAAAACCTTTATTGGCATGATAAAGTACATCGTTACATTGCCAAAGTATAAAACATGACATACATATTTGAAATGCATAAGCATAAATACAAGTATACAGTGCCAGGGTTGCCAACTGTCCCGGATTCGCCGTATTTCGTCCCGGCGAAACAACCTAAATACGGTGTTCCGGCAGGCAAACATGTCGTTACGGAGAAGGGCGGGAACGAAAAATATCAAAAACCAATAAACGGGAAGGGCGGGGCGGGAGCGGAATGACGGCGGACTTTGGACACATGCAGCGGGAAGGGCGGGAGCGGAAACGAGCGGCGGTGGACACGTGCAGCGGGAATGAGCGGCGGTTGGACACGTGCAGCGGGAATGAGCGGCGGTTGGACACGTGCACGGGAAGGGCGGGGGAACATGTGGCGGTTGGACACGTGCAGCGGAAGGGCGGGAACGAGCGGCGGTCGGACACGTGCAGCGGGAAGGGCGGGAAGCGGGAACGAGCGGCGGTTGGACACGTGCAGCGGGAAGGGCGGGAACGAGCGCGGTTGGACACGTGCAGCTGAAGGGCGGAACGGGAACGAGCGAGAACGGGAACGAGCGATGGTGGGTACAGGATGATGCTACAGACAGAGATGGTCAAAAGGCTGTTAAACATTCATGTGCAAGGAACAGAGGTAACATAGCATTGTGGGGCAAAGGGCCCATTGCCTGTGTTGTATGTTTCAATAGACAATAGGTGCAGGAGGAGGCCATTCGGCCCTTTGAGTCCAGCACCACCGTTCACTGTGATCACGGCTGATCATCCCCAAATCAGTACCCGCCCCCGTTCCTGCCTTCTCCCCATATCCCCTGACTCCGCTATCTTTAAGAGCCCTATCTAGTCTCTGTTGAAAGCACCCAGAGAACCGGCCTCCACCGCCCTAATGAGGCAGGAATTCCACAGACGTCGCCACTCTCTCCTGAGAAAAAAAGTGTTTCCTCTGTCTCCGTTCTAAATGGCTTACTCCTTATTCTAAGACTGTGGCCCCTGGTTTCTGAACTCCCCCCAACATCGGCATTGTCATTTAGACAATTGAGTTTATTGTATGTGTATACTAAAGGATGTTTATGTGTGTTTAATGAGTTTGTATATAGTACTAGTTGAAAAAAGGAAGGTTGGATTCAACGCGCGTTGCAGATTTTGGGTCGTTGCCATACATATTTCTGGTGCCGCAACATGTTACTGAGAGAAATGCATTTACCCCCATTTGTTACTGACAAATGGGTTGAATGTTACTGTGAACTAAATTTAGGGTTGGCATCTCTGCAGTGCATGGACAGATATGTCCCTGTACATGAACTTGCAATAGGCCTATAGCCTTTTATTGATTGCTAAACGTTCTTGCAGCTGTAAGCAGTACAACAGAATAGCAAGTTTAGCAATTCAATATTAATTTCTTAGTGTCAGTTAACGTCAATTAGTGTGTGTGTGCATATTGGTCATTCACCGTCTCTCAGGTTATGGCGTGCCGTTACGTATTGTGCACCAAGATGTGCTGTATTTCCTTCACCAAGGATTATTCTTAGTTTTGAATAAGAATATTTACCATGTACGTCCTATTTTGATTTGTCCTGCCAAGATGTAGCAATTCACACTTATCAGCATTAAACTCCATCTGCCATCTTTCAGCCCACTTTTCCAAATGGCCCAAATCTCTCTGTAGACTTTGAAAATCTATTTCATTATCCACAACCCCACCTATCTTAGTATCATCTGCATACTTACTTATCCAATTTTCCACCCCATCATCCAGATCATTGATGTACATGACAAACAACAGTGGACCCAACACAGATCCCTGAGAGACCCCACTGGTCACCCAACGCTTCCAACCTGACAAACAGCCATCCACCATTACACACGAGTCACAGTCTCCCATTCAGCCACTGATTTTGAATCCCATCTTGCTACTACCGCCATTAACAACCCCAAAGATTGAACCTTCTTAAACAAACTTCCATGGGGAAACCTTGTCAAAGGCCTTACTGAAATTAAATATAGACAACATCCACTGCTTTACCCTCATCAATTTCCCTAGTAACCCGCTTCAAAAAATTCAAGAAGGTTTGTCAAACATGACCTTCCAGGCAGAAACAAATCCATGTTGACTGTTCCTGATCAGTACCCTGTTTATCCAGATGCTTATATATATTATCTCTAAGTAGCCTTTCATTAATTTGCCCACCACTGACATCAAACGAACAGGTCTATAATTGCTAGGGTTTTTATTCTTTGAACCCTTTTTAAACAATGGAACAACATACGCAGTACGCCAATCCTCCGGCACTATTCCCGTTTCTAATGACATTTGAAATATTTCTGTCATAGCTCCTGCTATTTCTACACTAACTTCCCTCAATGTCTTAGGGAATATCCTGTCAGGACCTGGAGACATATCCACTTTTATATTTTTCAAAAGTGTCAGTACTTCCTCCTCTTTGAATCTCATAGTTTCCACAGCTACTCTACTTTTTTTCCCTTACCTCACAGAGTTCAATATCCCTCTCCTTGGCGAATACCGAAGAAAATAAATTGTTCAATATCTCCCCCATCTCCTTTGGCTCTGCAGATAGCTGTCCATTCTGGCTCTCTAATGGTCCAATTTTATCCCTCATCCTTTTGCTATTAATATAGCTGTAGAAACCCTTTGGATTTACTTTCACCTTTCTTGCCAAAGCAACCTCATATCTTCTTTTAGCCTTCCTAATTTCTTTCTTAAGATTCTTTTTACATTCTTTATACTCCTCTAGCACCTCATTTACTCCATGCCTCCTATAATTATTGTAGATATCTCTCTTTTTTCGAAACAAGTTTCCAATTTCCCTTGAAAACCATGGCTCTTTCCAATTTTTACTATTTCCTTTCAACCTAACAGGGACGTAAAGATTCTGTACTCTTACAATTTCCCCTTTAAATGTCCTCCATTTCTCTTCTACATTCTTCCCATAAAACAAAGTGTCCCAATTCACTCCTTTTACATCCTTACACATTCCCTCAAAGTTAGCCTTTCTCCAATCAAAAACCTCTTCTACATTCTTCCCATAAAACAACGTGTCCCATTTCACTCCTTTTAAATCCTTACGCATTCCCTCAAAGTTAGCCTTTCTCCAATCAAAAATCTCCACCCTAGGTCCAGTTCTGACTCTCTCCATAATTATATTGAAACTAATGGTATTGTGATCACTGGTCCCGAAGTGCTCACCAACGCATACCTCCGTCACCTGACCTGCCTCATTTCCTAACAGGAGGTCCAGCACTGCCCCTTCTCTGGTCGATACCTTTATGTACTGCTGCAAAAAACTATCCTGCACACATTTTACAAACTCCAAACCATCCAGCCCATTTACAGAATGTGTTTCCCAGTCTATTTTTGGAAAATTGAAATCTCCCACAATCACTACCTTGTGCTTACTACTAATATCTGCTATCTCATCACATATTTGCTCTTCCAATTCTCGCTCCCCATTTGGCGGTCTATAATACACCCCTAAAAGTGTTTCTACACCGTTCCCACTTCTCAGTTCCACACAAATAGCCTCCCTTGATGAGCCCTCTAATCTATCCTGCCAAAGCACTGCTGTAATATCCTCTCTGACAAGCAATGCAACACCTCCACCTCTGGTCCCTCCAATTCTATCACACCTGAAGCAACGAAATCCTGGAATATTTAGTTTCCAATCACAGCCCTCCTGCAACCATGTTTCACTGATTGCCACAAAATCATATTTCCAGGTGTTAACCCAGGCTCTGAGTTCATCCACCTTTCTTACAATGCTCCTAGCATTAAAATATACACATTTTAGAAACCCACCATCCCTTATTCTCTGTCTATTATCTTTTTCATCTTTCTCGCCTACATTTTGGGTCCGAGTGCTTCCCTTCTCTGTCTCTTGCCCCACACCCTGACCCCTAGCCCCCTCTACCCGAGTCCCTCCCCCCACCCTTTCTAGTTTAAAGTCTCCCCGTTAGCCTTTGCAAATCTCCCTGCCAGGATATTGGTCCCCCTCGGGTTCAAGTGCAACCCGTCCTTTTTGTACAGATCATGCCTTCCCCAAAAAGAGGTCCCAGTGATCAAGAAACTTGAATCCCTGCCCACTGCACCAGTCCCTCAGCCACGCATTTATCCTCCACCTCATTTCACTCCTACTATCACTGTCACGCGGCACAGGCAGTAATCCTGAAATCGTTACCCTTTTGGTCCTTCTCCTTAACTTTCCCCCCAACTCCCTAAATTCTCCCTTCAGGACCTCGTCACTTTTTCTGCCTATGTCATTGGTACCTATGTGTACCACAACATCAGGCTCCTCTCCCTTCCTTTTCAGAATCTTTTGGACACCTTCTGACACATGCGAGACCCTGGCACCAGGGAGGCAAACTACCATCCGGGTGTCCCGACTCCGTCCACAGAATCGCCTATCCGACCCCCTAACTATAGAGTCCCCTATTACAATTGCCCTCCTCTTTTTGCTACCCTTCTGAGCATCAGGGCCGGTCTCTGTGCCGGAGGCCCAGCCGCTGTTGCTGCCCCCAGCTAGGCTGTCCCCTCCAATCGTACTCAAACCCGAGTACCTATTTTCCAGGTGTACAGTCACAGGGGTACTCTCTAGCCCCTGCCTCTGCCCCTTGCCCTTCCTAACCATGACCCACTTGTCTGCCTCCTGTGGTCTGGGAGTGACTACCTCCCTGTAGCTCCTCTCTATGAACTCCTCACTCTCCCTGACCAGACGGAGGTCATCGAGCTGCTGCTCCAGGTTCCTAACACAGACCTTTAGGAGCCCCATCTCGACACACCTGGCGCAGATGTGGACGTCTGGAGGGCTATCAGATTCCCTGACCTCCCACATCTGACATCCAGAACAGTACACTACCCTGGTCTTCATACTCCCCCCTTACACAGGATACAATATCAACACAATATGAAATCACTACAAACTGCTGAAATCTGATCACCAATCAGCTGCTTACACTAGTCCACTTCCCACCAATCAGTTGCTTACCCTAGTCCACTTCCCACCAATCAGTGGCTTCCTCAAAAAAAAAACACTTCTCTGAATGGAATGTTATGGATTTAGGCAAAAACAAGCCCCGCGCTTGATTTTAAAGCTTACCGGTCGGGTGTCGCTCCTCCCCCTCCTTCACTTCCAACTGCTCCTGTGGACCTCTCAGACATACAGAGAGAGACAGAGAGAGAGAGAGACAGACAAAAAGAGAGCGAGTGACAGAGAGAGAGTGCTGGAGTAACTCAGCGGGTCAGGCAGCATCTGTGGAGAGAGTGAATGGGTGACATTTTGGTTCGAGACCCTTCTTTGATTTAGTTTAGAGATGCAGCGCGGAAACAGGTCTTTCGGCCTGCAGAGTCCGCGCCGACCAGCGATCATCTTACGCACATTAGGGACAATTTAACAATTTTTCGGAGGCCGATTAATCTGCAACCCTGAACGTCTTTGAAATGTTGGAGAAAACTGGAGCACCTGGAGTAAAACCCCACGCAGGTCAAGGGGAGAACGTACAAACTTCACACAGACAGCACCCGTAGTTAGGATCGTATCCGGGTCTCTGGTGGTGAGGCAGCAACTGTACCGCTGCGCCACTGTGCCGCGCAGAATTATATACCGGTTTCCTCCGCCATAAACGCACCCAATATGTGCTAGTAATGTCCTGTTTGCCAGCTTGTTGACCCTCTGTGTTCCCCTCCTGCAGGGTTTAGGAGCCGTTGCTGTGGACAGAGAGACGGGGACGTGAGCGGCCATTGAGGACGGCCAGGGTGCTGGTGAGCCCCCCCCCCTGCTCGGCGTGCGGGCTGAGCTTCAAGGGGCTGAGCTTCGATGGAGGACCACATGATGGGGCACAACAATGAGAAACGTTATGAGTGCGACGTGTGTGGCAAGGCCTGGCAGAAGCCGAGCCTGCTGGAGACCCACCGGCGGGTGCACACAGGAGAACGCCCCTTCGACTGTTCGGAGTGCGGCAAGAGCTTCACCAGCTCCAGCAGCCTGCTGCAGCACAACCACGTGCACTCTAGCGAGAGGCCCTTCATCTGCTCCGACTGCGGCAAGAGTTTCAAGATGGCGAAATACCTGAAGGTGCACTGGCGGGTGCACACAGGCGAGAAGCCCTATGGCTGCTCCACCTGCGGCAAGAGCTTTGCCCAGTTGTCGGAGCTGCAGGCGCACCGGCGGGTGCACAGCAGTGAGCGGCCCTTCACCTGCTCCGACTGCGGCAAAGGCTTCAAGTCGTCGCCGGACCTGAAGCAGCACAGGCGCCTGCACACCGGCGAGTGCCCCTACACCTGCACCCAGTGCGGCAAGGGCTTCACCCAGTCCCACAAGCTGTTGGTGCACCAGCGCACCCACACCGGCGAGCGCCCCTACACATGCACCCAGTGCGGCAAGGGCTTCACCCAGTCCGGTCACCTGCTGTCCCACCAGCGTACCCACACTGGTGAGCGCCCCTACACCTGCACCCAGTGCGGCAAGGGCTTCACCCAGTCTGGTCACCTGCTGGAGCACCAGTGCATCCACACTGGCGAGCGCCCCTACATCTGTGCCCAGTGCGGCAAGGGCTTCACCCAGTCCAGCAACCTGCTGGTGCATCAGTGCACCCACTCCGTGGAGCGCCCCTACATCTGCGCCCAGCACGGCAAGGGCTTCACCCGCTCCTCCAAGCTGCTGTCCCACCAGCGGGTGCACGCTGGTGAACGTCCCGTCCCCAGCCCGGTGTGTGGAGAACGCTTTGCCATGGCCTCCCACGCCCTGTCTCACCAGTGTGTGCACACCAGTGGCCAGCCCTACAACTGCCCGTACTGCGGTGAGGAGTTTGACAGCTCACGGGGGTTGCGGCTGCACCGGCGGACCCACGCCGGTGAGCAGCTGCTCCAACTGTGACAAGAGAGCATGGGGGCTGCAGGAGCACCAGTGGATACACATCAGAGGGAGACCCTTTGTGTGTGCTGAGCGAGGCAAGGATTTCACCCACATGTCCAGCCTGTGGCAGCACCGGCGTACCCACAGCGGTGAGTGTCCCTTCCCCTGCCCGTCCTGTGGTAGGGGCTTCACCCGCCTTGACCACCTGCTGGAGCACCGGCAAGTCCACACTGGCCAACGCCCCTTCACAAGCCTGCTCTGTGGCTAGGCCTTTGCTCACTCCTCCAGCCTGCTGGCACACGGCCTCATGAATAGATAGGCGCTGTTTAGGTAAACGTAAAATGCTGGAAGGAATGGGTAATGTTTCGGGTCGAGACCCTCTTCCGTCTTGACCCGAAACGTCACCCATTCCTTTTCTCCAAAGATGCTGCCTGGCCCACTGAGTTACTCCAGCACTTTGTCCTTTTTGTAAAGCAGCATCTGCAGTTCCTTGTTTTTAAACCATTCTTAACCATCTCCGCACCTTCCCCAAAGCCTCCACATCAGTCCTGTAATGGAGTGACCAGAACTGTATGCAATACTCATTTGTGTGCAATACTCGGTGGCGCGACTCACGTTGCAGCGGCCCCTACAGCCTGTCTGTCTTTTTTTAATTTTTTGTATAGTTAAATGTAGTTGTTCGTGTTTTTTTTGGTACTGTTTCTAACTGTGTACATGTGGGGGATGGGGGGAGGGAGAAACTTTTACATCTCTTCTCTGCACGAGAGACGCGACGTTTTCCCTGTCGGGTCTCCGTTGTCGTTGGGGCCTAGCACCGTGGAGCGGCCTCCGACCGGGACGACCTGGGGGCTCCAGTCACGGAGCCTGCGGAGCTGCTGACTTACCATCGTGGGGCTGGCCGGCCTCGGAGCGTGGGGAGCGGTGGTGGCTTGCCGCTGCGGCCCGACTCCGGAGCTCCAGCTCCAGCTGCGGCCCGACTCCGGAGCTCCAGCTGCAGATTACTGCCCGTGGACTGTGATGTCGGGAGCTCGCGGGTCGCGGGTGAGAGACCGCTTCCCGGAGCTCTGCAACACAACTTCTCCCACCCGTGTCGCGGGATTGGAACGACCCGGCGCGGCTTTAATGGCCGCGGGACATTCCAGCGCCCGACGGGGGCTCCAACTTTGTGACTTTTGGGCCTAGAGTGGGGCCGTACATCGCCCGGCGCAGCCTCAATGGCCGTGGGACTTAACATCGCCTGCCTGGGGCTTTGACATCGGGAGAGAAATGGTGCGGGGGAGAGAGAAAAACTTTGTCTTCCATCACAGTGAGGATGTTTGTGTGAATTGAATTGTCTGTTTTTTTATGAATTGTTCTGTTTGTATGGCTTGTAGAAACGGAGTTTCGTTTGGGCTTCTCTGAGATTTGAATGACAAGTAATAAAATCAAGTCAAATCAAATGCTACCTGACCAATGTCCGGTTTTGGCCTGAAACGTTGCCTATCTCCTTCGCTCCATAGATGCTGCTGCACCCGCTGAGTTTCTCCAGCACTTTTCGTCTACCTTCGACATTCCACCATCTGAACTTCCTTGAACACAATGTCCCTAAAAGCTGCACATATATATTCCTCTCTCCTTCTCAACCCTTTTATCTCCTTATTTTCTCTCAGCTGTGTCACTTACTTCACTCATCTGCCGATCACCCCCTCATCTGTTAACATCGTGTCAGTGTGAAGAAGGGTCCCGACCTGAAATGTCACTTATCCATGTTCTCCACAGATGCTGCCTGACCCACTGAGTTACTCCAGCACTCTGAAATGTCACTTATCCATGTTCCCCACAGATGCTGCCTGACCCACTGAGTTACTCCAGCACTCTATGTAGAGCCATAGAGTGATACAGTGTGGAAACAGGCCCTTTGGCCCAACTTGCCCGCAATGACCAACGACTAGACCCAGCTCCACTAGTCCCGCCTGCCTGCATTTGGCCTCCAAACTTGTTCTATCCATGTACCTGTCTGTTTCTTAAACGTTGGGATATTCCCAACCTCAACTAACTCTCCTGACAGCTTGTTCCATGCACTCATCACCCTTTGTGTGAAAAGGTTTCCCCCTCAGATTCCTATTAAATCTTTTCCCCTTCACCATCAACCCATGTCCTCTGGTCCTCAACTCCCCCACTCTGAGCAAGAGATTAGAAACATAGAAACATAGAACATAGCTGCAGGAGGGGGCCATTTGGCCCTTCTAGCCAGCACCACCATTCATTGTGATCATGGCTGATCGTCCACAATCAATAACCCACGCCTGCCTTCTCCCCATAGCCCAGATTCTGGGCATCTAACTAAATTGTGTCCTGTACAAGATTCCAGCATCTGCAGTTTCTTGTGCATCCCTCACCGATATCCACCTATCACTTCTGAAGAAGGCTCTCAACCCGAAACGTCACCCATTCCTTTTTTCTGGAGCTGTTGCTTGTCCCGCTGAGTTACTCCAGCATTTTGTGTTCACCTATCACTTGCCAGGCTTTGTCCAGCCCCAGGGTACACAAAAAGCTGGAGAAACTCAGCGGGTGCAGCAGCATCTAAGGAGCGAAGGAGATAGGCGACGTTTCGGGTCGAGACCCTTCTTCAGACTTTGTCCAGCCCCATCTCTCTTTTCCAGCTTCCTCCCCCCACCCTCTCCACTCAGTCTGAAGAAGGGTCCTGACTCAAAACGTCGTCTGTCCATTCCCTCTAAAGCGGTGGAGGAACTCAGTGGGTCAGACCGCATCTGTAGAGGGAAGGCAATCTAAGGCAACCACTCCCAACTCTCCTTTCCAACGTTCTCCACCCTCCACACCAAGCAGTCTGAAGAAGGGTCCTGAGCTGGAATGTTGCCTGTCCACGCTCTCCAGAGGCGCAAGTTACTCCAGGAGATCTCTCTTTCTAAACCAGCATCGGCTGTTCCTTGCTTACATATGTGAAGAGGAAAAAAATAGTTAAGTTGGACTCTTGAAGACTGAATTAGGTGACTTTATTATGGGGAACAAGGAAATGGCAGATGAGTTGAACAATTATTTTTGATTTGTCTTCACTAAGGCGGATACAAACAATCTTCCTGATGTACTGGTGGCCAGAGGATCTAGGGTGACGGAGGAACTGAAGGAAATCCACATTAGGCAGGAAATGGTGTTGGGTAGACTGATGGGACTGAAGGCTGATAAATCCCCAGGGCCTGAAGGTCTGCAACCCAAGGTACTTAAGGAAGTGGCTCTAGAAATCTTGGACGCATTGGTGATCATTTTCCAATGTTCTATAGAGTCAGGATCAGTTCCTGTGGATTGGAGGGTAGCTAATGTTATGCCACTTTTTAAGAAAGGCGGGAGAGAGAAAACGGAATTACAGACGTTAGCCCAGGGGTGGGGAACCTTTTCATGTTGGAATGCCGCGTTGTTAGCTGTAATCTAATTAGGCCACATCCATGAAACTTCAATTAGATATAGTTCAAAATGTACTTTATTTTGTAAAAATCTAACTACTATGTCCTAACTTTAAGAAAAAAATGTGTTAATTCTAATGTTAACTAACCTTTTGATGACTTAGTTGTGACTTTTTTGTGGGAAAGCATTTGAATATTTAGTTGCAACATGGAGGTACGCAGTTTCAGCTGATCTTCTAGATGGGTATCCGTCATTTGTGACCTTAAGGGCATCTTGATTCGGGTTAGATAGAAGAAGCAATAAGTGGTTGAACAGCAAGAAGGCATTTTTCGTGCATGTTGCCGAAGGCGTGGGTATTCTTTGCATTTTTCCATATTTCAATCGGATCTTTCAGCGTGAAATAAGGACTTTAAAATGTCATCATCTGAGAGCTCAATCAATTCCATCTGTAGTTCTATAGCAGCCTTGGAGACAACAACTAGGTGAGGTTGAAATGCTAATTTGAATGATAAAAATGCTAATTATGTTGAATCTTCTTTTATCTTTGGTACTTTAATTACGTTCATTTAAAGATTAAAATAAAAATAATAAAAGACAAACAAAACCATATTAATAAAAATAAAAGGATTTGTTCTACAAAATTTGGATTCATTCAATAGGCCGCACTTAATGGCCTAGAAGGCCGCATGTGGCCTTAAGGCCGCAGGTTCCCCTCCCCACCCCTGCAGGGCTGCCAACTCTCATGCTTTGAGCGTGAGAATCACGCATTTTAACAAATTCTCACGCTGATCACAAATTTCTCACGCTCTGTGGTGACAAATTCTGTGATCAACGAAAATGTCAAAACTTAGATAAAATGCATGGTCCGTGGGTGTTGGAGAGCCGGGGCTGATGGAGGGATGGAAGCAGAACCAGCAGCGGAGACAGATGCTGACGGGGATCCGGGGCTGGTGAGTGTTTGCTGGGCTGGTGAGTGTTTACCGGGGACAGATGCCGGGAACGGGGCTGGTGAGTGCGTGGCTGGCGAGTGTTTGCGGGGCTGGCGAGTCGCTCGCTGCCGCTTCGGCCATGCAGCACTGGGACCAGTGCAAGAGTCCCAGGCCGTCGGAGGCGTCGGAAACGTTGCGCCGCTGCCGTGAGAGTCTCTGTGCCGAAGGGACAGACTCTCAAAGGGAGGTGGAGAGAGAGGGGAAGGATACAGGGAGACAGTGGGGAGAGAGAGAGGGAGTGAGAGGAGAGAGAGGGGGAAACAGAGAGGGATAGAATGGGTAGAGAGAAGAGTGAGAGGGAGGGGGAGAGAGGTAGGGAGGGAGAGGGGGGAGAGTGAGGTGGGAGAGGGGGAAGAGAGAGAGGGATGAGGGAAGAGAGGGGGAGAGAGGAGAGCGAGAAGGGGAGAGAGAAGAGAGGGAAGGGAGATAGAGGGTGGAGACAGGGTACAGAGAGGGGGGTGGAGGAGAGAGGGGGTTGAGAGGAGAGAGAGTGGAAGAGGGGGGGAGGGAGAGGGAGAAGAGAGGTGGGAGGGAGAGAGAGGAGAGAAAGAGGTGGATAGAAGGGGGAGAGGGGGACATAGAGAGGGGAGAGAGAGGGGGATAGAGAGGCAGGGCTGCCAACTCTCATGCATTGAGTGTGAGAATCACCCATTATGCCAAATTCTCACGCTGATCACAAATTTCTCACGCTCTGTCGTGAGAAATTCTGTGATGAACGAAAATTTCAAAACTCATCAACTGCATGCGCCATGGGTGTTGGAAGCAGAAGCAGCGATGTGGACAGATGCGCACGGGGAGCGAAGCTGGCGAGTGTTTGCCGGGCTGGCGAGTCGCTCACTGCAGCTCCGGCCATGGAGCAGCCTCAGTGTAACTCGTCGGAAGCGTTGCGCCGCTGCCGTGAGAGTCTCTGTGCCAAATTCACCCAGGTGACAGGCATGGATCAGGCTGCGGCTCGGTGCATCCTGGAGGACAAACCAGTGGCCTCTGGAAGTAAGTACCAAGCCCCGGGGAGAAACGGTGGAAGATATTGCACTTCAAATGGGGGTGGTTGGAGAAAGAATCCTGCTCGCCTGCTAGATTTTCACTTACTGTAACTGCAGGAAAAATGTTCCCAATGTTGGGGGAGTTCAGAATCAGGGGTCACAGTTTAAGAATAAAGGGGGCACCAGTTAGGACTGAGATGAGGACAAACTTTCTTCATGCAGAGAGTTGTGAATCTGTGGAATTATCTGCCACAGAAGGCAGTGCAGACCAATTCACTAGATGTTTTCAAGCGAGAGTTACATTTTGTTCTTGAGGCTAACGAAATCAAGGGATATGGGGAAAAACCAGGAAAGAGATACTGCTTTTCGATGAGTAGCCATGATCATATTGAATGGCAGTGCTGGCACAAAGGGCCGATGGCCTATTCCTGCACCTATTTTCTACGTTTCTATGCTTGAGTATATGGCAATAAAACTCGATCACTTGATTTTGAAGCATTCATGCATGGTGGAGGTATAATGTGGTCATAGAGTGATACATACCTGCCAACTTGTGAGATTGAAAAATCGGAATCCTATTAGTCTGACGTCAGTGAGGGCGGGGCACGTGACGTCAGTAAGGGACGGGGTACGTGACGTCAGTGAGGGCGGGAAAGTGACCTCAGGGGGGTTACACAAAATGCTGGAGAAACTCAGCGGGTGCAGCAGCATCTAAGGAGCGAAGGAGATAGGTGACGTTTCGGGTCGAGACCCTTCTTCAGACTTTCTGCTGCACCCGCTGAGTGCGTGCGTGTCCCCATAAGCGGCGCAGGCGCGGTGCGCTCTCTCGCTGTCTCCTCGCCGCCGCCGCCGCCATGGGTCGCATGCACGCTTCCATCCCAATTCCGAATTCCAATTTTTTTCGGAATATTGAGGAAAAAATCGGAATTCGGAATTGGGATGGAAAAATCGGAAGAATTCCGCCCAAATCGGAATAGTTGGCAGGTATGGTGATACAATGTGAAAACTGGCCCTTCAGCGCAACTTGTCCACACCCGCCAACATGGCCCAGCTACGCTACCTGCTTTTGGTCCATACCTCCAAACCTGTCCTATCCATGTATCAGTCTAACTGTTTCTTAAATGTTGGGATGGTCCCTGCCTCAACTACTTCCTTTGGCAGCTTGTTGCATACACCCACTTAAAAAGTGAACTCTTAAAAATACTTCATACAAAAACATTGAAATCATACTTCTACAATGCACTAAAACATAATTTTAATACATCAAATTTCAAAAAGTTCCTACCCTGGGAGGGGGGACACCCTTCTTCCACACCCTCTCCCCACTCGGTTGCTCCACACCCTCACCGGATACCTCTAAGGCCAGTGATCAGTGATCGCTCAGCCTCCCCACTTTCAAAAACGCTCCGCAGCCCCTGGTTCAGATGGAGAACGCTGCCATATGTGAGCGGGGAACTGAAGCCAGTTGTCCATGATGTCTGGATCCCAATCCTCAGCGCTTCATGTTTCAGAGTTGGCTAATGTTACTGATTTGTAATAAGTCTGATTTGTAATTAGTTGACAAAACCTTAATTTATTAATCCGGAATATCCAGGGGGATGGGATAAGTGTAATATTAAATGACATGCAAGTTGTCAGGCTGTCTGTCACAACATACAGCCCTGATAACCCATTATTTCCTTCAGTTAAATATTGGGAAGGTAGCACTATTTTCATTCGCCACTCAATTATTATGTTTCTTTACCTCATTGACTATTTCTAACCCCCCACCCCCCCCCCCCCCCCCCCCCCCCCCCCCAATTCCTTTGACAGGTTGAATACAAATGTCCCCAATCTCGTTGTTTTATTAATTGAACACGTAGATGAACATCCTCAAGGAGTGTAATCAGATGGAAACTGATTCAGATGCGATATTTAAGAGCTTGTTCAAAGAAGGGGCATATTTTAAAGGAGTGACAGAGATACTTGCAGGGGAATGTGTGAGGAGATTATTATTTGTCTTTAGTTTTAGCTTGAACCAGGACATCTGAAGATTCAAAGTTTAATATAGTAATTGTGCTGATACTGACCCCAACCAACCACGTAATGAATATCATCCATTCTGGAGGTTTTACTTTTATGATGCCATTTAAACTTCACTTGGATTTCAATGTAAAAGTAATTGGGAATGGGGAGCGTTGGAACAAAAATTTGCCCTCGGTATATATTAACTGTAATGTAATAATGTATGCATGTTGGTAGGTGCAATCAAAACAAAGATTTTTTTATTATTATTGTGTTATGAATACCACAGAAAATATTATGTACTCTCAAGATCACAGTTAATAGAATAATATTGCATAAAAATATAGTTATTGTACTTTGCATTTTGGAAAAGTCCAAGCTGAGAGGAATTCAGCAAAATACTGAAAATATTGGGGGTGAAAATGACTTCAGGACAGTTTTGTCAGGTCTCGCGCTTGATCTGGTTTCTGTTTCTTATTGGTTTTTAGTAGTTGAGTTTGCATTCTTGTTTTATTTTGGTGTCTCACATCTCCTCTTGTTTCAGGTGCCATTTCCTTTCAGGTCGTTTACCCTCATGTGATTGTTGGTCCCGCCCTGATGTGTTTCACCAGTGTCTCGTTATCCCCTGTTAAGTCTGTATTTAAGCCCTTTGTGTTTTAGTTCTCATTGCCAGTTCGTTGTGTATGATACTTGGTATCACCTCGTTCCAGCTCTAGAAATATTGTGACTTTGTGAACTCGACCATTGCCTGTTTTTCGACCACTGTTTTTGCCTGCTCCTAGATTATACTGTTGCTTCTGTGTTTGCTTATCTGTGTACCGACTTGGACCGATTAAACTCTGAATACGGATCTGCCCTGTGTCTGAGCCTGCATTTGTGTCCTCCTCCTCGTTCAGTTCTGACAAGTTTGTTACAAAAATGAAAGAAAGTGTATCAGTATACTTATAGAGCTGAGTGAGTTTAATTTTATGGATGGGAATTGTGTTCAACCAATTGATGATTTCTTTGACAAATTAACTGGCATGTTAGATATCAAGGAAGCCAATGAATGCAGCAAATGTTGTTATCTATAATTTGGTCTGTGAAGTGCCCCATAAAGGATTACTGCATTATCTAAGCACCTGTGGACTTGAACATAATAGGTTAAGTCCAGGGGGTCAGATATGGGGCTTTATGTGTGGGCCAGATATATTGTCAGTGCAAAGGGGCTAGGAGCAAGGCCAAGTGTGCATCCAGAGTCACGGTCTGGAATAGTAATAGGTGTGCAGTCAAAGCTGGGACCAGGGGTGTGTTCAGCACTGGGAACCCAAGTAGCTATGATCAGGGTAGAATAGGGGGCAGGTGTAAGGCTGGACTTGGGGGCAGGAATGAGAGAAGGTATGCAACTGGAGTCAGGGCCAGGAGTAGTACCCGGTGTGCAGTGAGACCCAGGTTGGTCAACATGGGCCAAGTGTTTGATTATAACCTGATTTCCAGATATGAATACACTAAGATCATTCATGTGCTGCACGTGTTGCTCAGAGCCTGGGCTCTACTGTGGAATGTAATTAGGAATGTAATTTACTCTAACATTATTCATAGCTAATCCAATTTAAACCATATATATTGCATTCAAGTGTAAGTTAAATGACTCGCTACAGTATGCACCATATTGCACAATTTCAAGCTGAAAAATGCAAAATTTCCATACCAATGGGAGGGGACACCCCCCTCCCACCCCCCTCCCAATGGCTCCCCAGCTTGTCTGAATGACTACCGTCCGGTGGCCTTCACCTCGCTAGTCATGAAATGCTTTGAGAGGCTGGTCAAGAAACACATCTGCGCCTTCCTCCCTCGCAACATGGACCCGCTACAATTCGCATACCGTCCAAACAGTTCCACGGATGATGCAGTCTCCCAGGTTCTGCACAGCGCTCTCTCTCTCAGCTTGACAGCCAGAAGGGGGGCTATGTGAGGGTGCTGTTCATAGACCAGTTCAGCCTTCAACACGATAGTCCCCACCAGACTTGCTGAGAAGCTGCTGGAATTGGAGCTCAACACCCCCCTGTGTGCCTAGGTCCTGGACTTTCTCACTGCCAGGCCGCCAAGATGGGAGTCAAGATGGGAGGAAATACATCGAAGTCCCTCACCCTGAACACAGGATCCCCCCAGGGTTGCGTCCTCAGCCCCCTACTGTACTCCCTGTTCACACATAACTGTGTGGCTAAGTTCAGCTCCAACTCTATAATCAAGTTTGCTGATGACACTGTGGTGGTGGGCCTGATCTCAGACAATGATGAGAAGGCCTACCGGGAGGAGGTGGCTGATCTGGCACTCTTGTGTCAAAACAGCCTCCTCTTGAATATCAAAAGAACAAAGGAGCTGATCGTGGACATCATCTGAGGACGTACACACCATTGAGGATAAATGGGGATACTGTGGATAGGGTGAGCTGTTTTAAATACCTGGGAGTGCACATCTCAGAGGATCTGACATGGACATCGCACGCTGCCGCAGTGGTGAGTAAGGCAAGGCAGCGTCTTTACCACCTCAGGCAATTGAGGAAATTCAGAGTGTCTCTGAGGATCCTCCAGTGCTTCTACTCAGCGGCTGTGGAAAGCATCTTGTCTGGAAACATCACAATTTGGTTTGTGAACAGCCCAGGACAAGAAGGCTCTGCAGAGAGTAGTGCGTTCGGCCAAACGCATTATGGGAACTACACTCGCCCCCCTGCAGGAACTATACATCAGGAGGTGCAAATCCAGGGCCAACAAGATCATGGGGGACCCCTTCCACCCCCAGCAACGGACTGTTCCAGCTGCTACAGTCAGGCAAACACCTCCGTTGCCATGTTGTGAAAATGAAGAGAATGAGAAGGAGCTTCTTCCCACAGGCCATTAGGACTGTAAACTCCTATCTCATCAGGGACTAACTTAACTGTACCAATTCACTGTTGTGTGGTGTCTTTTTAAAATAGCTGTTTTTCTCTTTTTTCCTCCCACAAATACAGTATGTAATATGTGAACATGTGATTCTGTTCCATTCTGTTTTTTGTTTTTTTTTTTGCACAGTCCGCAAGCATTGCCACTTTTCATTTCACTGCACGTCTCGTATGCTTATATGATGAATAAACTTGACTTGATGGAGGGTTCAACAGCCCCAACCACGGGTGAACAAAAGTGGAAGGTGGTTGAACTTTATTACCTTCCATCACAGTGAGGAATGTGGATTCCGCTGTGGTGGATGTTTATGTTAGATTTTATTTTATGTGGCTGTGTGCCTTGTTGCTTTTTACTCAGTATGGCTGTATGGTAACTCAAATATCACTGTACCTTAATTGGTGCATGTGACAATAAATTCCAACTTGAACTTGATCAGCTTTCGTCTATATATTAAAAAAAGGATAATGCTGACTGATCGTGCACAATTGTGAAGGCTTGATTTCAAAGACAGGACAGGGGCATTCCCTGGGGGATTCGGGGGGTTGGAAGAGGTTTTGTCTTTTCCCCTCGGTTGTTGTCCGGGGAGGAAGGCGGCGACACTCGGCCCGTCGGGACTAGGATGCGCGGGAGGAAGGCTGAGCTTGCATTGAGGTTTGGAAGGCTGAGCGCGCCTCCCCTGCTCCGACCCGCATCCAGTCCACCACGGAGGGGGAATCGTGCAAACTCCACATGGACAGCATCGGTGGTCGCCCTGCCCGGAGACATGCCCCACGGCCCCTCTCGTCCATGCTACCCCGGGCTTTCTGCAACACAATCTTGCACTGTTCTGCACTGGATATTGCATTTATTACATTTGTCATCACTGTATGTACACTGTTTGCTCTGCTGGCTGCGTGTGAATGGGCGATTTCATCGTCTCCCAATCGATGTGCAGAACAACAGACTAATGAAGCATCTGGAACACAGTTCTGGGTTGCTGCAGGCTGAAGCATCAAACTACTACCCTGTTGAGCACCGTCAGTCCCACAGCACAGAAAGACACAACCATGCCTATCGAAGCAATAGGTAGCAAGGTGAAAAGTAAAAGTGGCAGGCAGACAAATCCAGGGCAAAAATCAAAAAGGGTCACTTTTCAACATAATTGTATAAGGGGTAAGAGTGTTGTAGAAACAAGCCTGAAGGCTTTATGTCTCAATGCAAGGAGCATTCGTAATAAGGTGGATGAGTTGAATGTGCAGATAGTTATTAATGAATATGATATAGTTGAGATCACGGAGACATGGCTCCAGGGTGACCAAGGCTGGGAGCTGAACATCCAGGGATATTCAATATTCAGGAGGGATAGACAGAAAGGAAAAGGAAGTGGGGTAGCGTTGCTGGTTAGAGAGGAGATTAAAGAAATAAAAAGGAAGGACATTAGCTTGGAGGATGTGGAATTGATATGGGTAGAACTGCAAAACTCTAAGGGGCACAAAATGCTAGTGGGAGTTGTGTACAGGCCACTGAACAGTAGTAGTGGAGTTAGGAATGGCATCAAATTAGAAATGCATGCAGCAAGGGTAAAATAGTTATAATGGGTGACATTAATCTACATATAGATTGGGTGAATCAAATGGGCAGAGGTGCTGAGGAAGATGATTTATTGGAATGTATGCAGGATAGTTTTCTAAACCAACATGTAGAGGAACCAACGAGAGAACAGGCTATCCTAGACTGGGTATTGAGTAACGAGGAAGGGTTAGTTAGCAGTCTTGTTGTGCGAGGCCCCTTGGGCAAGAGTGACCATAATGTGGTTGAGTTCTTCATTAGGATGGCGAGTGACATAATTAAGTCAGAAACAAGGGTTCTGAACTTAAACAAAGGTAACTTTGAAGGTATGAGAAGTGAATTGGCCAAGATAGACTGGCAAGTAATTCTTAAAGGGTTGACAGTGAATGTGCAATGGAAGGTATTTAAAGACTGCATGGATGAACTACAGCAATTTTACTTCGGAGTCACGTGAGTGACTACGTGAAGAAGAGCCCGCCTCACGCTGGTAACGGCATGACGTCGACGCTGACGGCGAAAGAAGGAGCTGCGGTAAGGAGCAGCTCCTCGCAGCGGTCGGAACGGCCCGCAGGTAAGTGAAGTTACATCGGCGCGGGTTTTAGGTTACGCTGGATGGTTCCAACAGCGAAACTAAAAGTAAAAATTAGACGTTAACTTGCTGATTGAGCACAAGATAAATTTTAACAAAATGGAGAAATCGGGAAGGAAGGCTTCGCGGGTGAAAAGAGCCTCCCGGGGTGAAAGTAAATATACGGGAAGCGAAGCTAGAGTGGACCCGGTTCCGATACCGTTGGCCACTGATTTACCCGATATAGAATTTCCAGATTCTCCGGAAATTATAACCACGGAGGAAAATGTTCCTAAGAAATGCAAAAAGAAAACTGTGAGGCCCGTGGTTTCTGATGATTCTGATTTTGAAAGACCTCCAGATAATAAAACTATGTGGCTAAAAATGGAGCATATGGAGAAAGTTCTCCAAACTATTATGAGACAAGGGTCACAGTACCCTCATGAATCCCAGAAAATCCCTGAGGGGTTTCAATATGATGAATATGGCTGTGGGCCAAGTTGGGAATATGATACTCCAGACCCACGATTTGGGCTGGAAGAAGTCTCATGGGATAATATCCCGATGGAATTAGGGCTGCAGAAGGCAGACCCTGCTGAATTTGAAATGATTTTTGAAAGCACGCCACAAAGTAAAAAGAAAAGGCTTGATCTGCCTAAGATAGCACAAAGTTTTGCTATACCCGAAGGAAGTGGTGAGGCTATGGAAGAAAGCCTAGCTGCCAATATAAATTATATGGTATCTCACCAGCTTCATAATACTGTGATGAATGAATTATCAGAATTATAATAAAGCACCAGGCAATTGTGCCTCATTGGAAGTGCCTACGGTGAATCCGATGGTATGGGCATCCATGACTCCAAGTATGAGAGCCCAAGAAATGAAAATTTCAAAAGGTGCTAAAATTATTTTCGGCTGCCATCACGGCATTTGGCAGGCAAATGGAGAATGTGGAAATGGACAAGATTCAAAAAGATACTTTGGGTTTAATGTGCAATTCGTTTTAATGAGATCAATTGCATGAGGAAAATGGCGATTCGGCCCATATTTCACCCTAGATATGCAAGCCTGTGTCAAGAAAGTGGAGTTCAAGCTCCTGGATATTTGTTTGGAGAAAATCTGCCGAAACAACTGAGCAGTTGGATGAAGAAGCTAAATATTTTAGCACTATTAAGCCTTTTGTCTTTGGACAAAGAAAAGGGTTTTCGGCCCGAAGGAGTTTTGATTTTCGTTATAGAGGCAGAAATTTGTCACGAAGGTATTATCGTGCTACACAGGCCACTGCTATCCCTGCATTCGGGAAAGAGGAGACCATCACGCTCCTATGGAGAGGTATTAAAGACTTCTATCCTTAAAGAAACTGTGGATGAATCTCCAGTTGGAGGGAGATTGCAAAAATTTTATAATGCCTGGCTTAATATTACTTCTGATCGATTTATATTACAAGCAGTTTCAGGAGCTATTATTATTTTTAAAGAAGGGTCAATCCTCCTGTACAGAATAAACCTGCTTATGCTTATGTGTTTTCTCCAGAAGAAAGAATGGAGATTGATGTGGAAATTGGCAAATTATCCGAAAAAGGGGTAATTGAAAAAACTTATGAACATAAGCATCAATTTGTCTCTAATATATTTCGCAGAGATAAGAAAGATGGTGGTTGTAGAATTATTCTAGACCTTACAAGATCTAAATAAGTTTGTAGAATACAAACGTTTTAAGATGAGACATTTAAAACTGCAAAATATTTGATTTCAGCAGGTTCTTATATGGCTAAGATTGATTTGAAAGACGCCTATTATT
Organism: Okamejei kenojei; assembly: GCA_035221665.1. Lineage (NCBI taxonomy): Eukaryota > Metazoa > Chordata > Chondrichthyes > Rajiformes > Rajidae > Okamejei > Okamejei kenojei. Next base: position 1,311,254 of record CM069139.1, read on the forward strand.
CTGTACCAATTCATCATCTTTTTCGGAGATACTTAAAGTTTTATTGGCAGGGGCAATTATGGCAGTTCAAAGCTTTACCAAATGGATTAAGTTCAGCTCCAAGACTCTTTACAAAACTGTTGAAACCAGTTTTTAGCTCAATTAAGAGCACAGAAAGACATTGTAATGGCTTATCTGGATGATATTCTGATTAGTAATGATAGTCAAGAGTCAGCTGAGCACTCAATTTCAGTTACTAAAGCTTTGTTTAAAGAGCTTGGATTCTCTAATTCATCCAATTAAATCCCAGCTGCAGCCAGTTCAATCAATTGATTTTTCTGGGGTTTGTAATTAACTCAGTGACTATGTTAGTTACGTTGCCAGCAAAGAAGACAAATGATATTTTGCAAATGTGTAATTACCTCATTCACAAACCTTATCCCTCCAATCCGAGAAGTGGCAAAAGTCATTGGTACACTAGTGGCAGCTTTTTCCGGCAGTGGAATTTGGGCCATTACATTATCAAAATCTTCAAAGGGACAAAGTAAGGGCTCTTAAAGATAAGGCAGGTCACTTTGACAGACCTATGCAATTAACAAAGAAAGCAGTATTGGAATTGCAAATGGTGGGTTGAAAATGTCCCCACAAGCTGCTAAGAAGATCATGATTAAACAGCCTGAAATGGTTTTTGCAAACAGATGCTAGTGCTCTCGGATGGGGGCCACAGATTTATCTTCCAGTTGTGGAGGTAGATGGAAAACTGAAGAGCAATTGTTTCTCCAAAAGTATGGTATTAACTATTTGGAGTTATTGGGGGCCTTTTATGGGCTTAAAGCATATTGTTCTGCTAAACAATGTCTGCATGTATTAATACAATTAGACAATAAAACGGCTGTGGTTTACATTAATCACATGGGGGGAGTTAGATCAGTATCATGTGATTGTCTGGTCAATGAGATATGGCAATGGTGTATTGGTCGGCAGATATGGATTTCAGCAAGCTATATTCCAGGTAAAGACAATGTGGTAGCAGATGGAAGGTCCAGGATTTTTAAAGATAATACGGAATGGATGCTTAAGCCAGCAATATTTAAGAATATTGTTAGACGATTTGGGTTGCCAGAAATTGATTTGTTTGCATCCAGGCTTAATCATCAATTGCCTCATTATGTGTCTTGGGAACACGATCCGGACGCAGTTGCAGTAGATGCATTTTCATTACACTGGGGAAAAATGTTCTTTTATGCTTTTCCACCATTTGCTCTGATCCAGAGATGCTTGAAGAAAATAGAGCAAGATTCAGCTTCCGGATTGTTGGTAGTGCCAAATTGGCCAACTCAACCTTGGTTCCCAGTTATGCTAAATATGATTAAAGAACAATATATGCAGATTCCTAACTGTAGTGATATCTTGACTAATCCAGTAACAAATGAAGGTTACCCATTATATGCATATATGAATTTTGTTAATCTGCAGGTTTTGACCAGACCACTACAGGAACTGGGATTGTCGGACCAAACTTTGACAGTTATTGGTGCATCATGGCGACATAGCACACAGAAACAATATATGACACATATTAAGAAATGGGAAGATTTTTGCACACAGTCAAATATTTCTGATGAATCTGTGAATGTTACTCATGTTTTGGAATTCCTTGCCAATTTGCACTTTGGGCAACATTTAAGTTACAGTGCCATTAACACTGCACGCAGTGCCTTGTCGTCCTATTTAGGACTTATGATTGGTGAGAAGTCAATTGGGTCGCATCCATTAATATCACGATTCATGAAAGGAATTTTTCACATGAATCCGCCAAAACCTAGATATACAGAGATTTGGGATGTGAGCATAGTACATGCTCTACTTAGAGAATGGACGCCAATTGAAGGGTTGACATTGGATAGGTTAACATTGAAATTGGTCATGTTAATGGCACTGGTCTCAGCCCAAAGAGTGCAAACTTTACAAATGTTGCGTTTAGACTGTATGCATGTGACTACAGATAACGTTGTATTCTATGTTTACGATCTGATCAAACAAAGTAGACCAGGGAATCTGGTACAAAGGTAACCTTTCAAGCTTTTCATATTGAGCCTGCTTTGTGTGTGGTTAGACATTTGAACCAATATATTAAAGTTACGGACACTTTTCGAGGAAACGAAAAGACATTGCTGCTTACGCACAAAAAGCCACACACAAAAGCTTCAGTTCAAACTATCTCAAAATGGTTGAAACAGGTGTTGGTTTTAGCGGAGTAGACACTGATGTCTTCAAATCTCACTCCACCAGGGCGGCAGCTACGTCCGCGGCGAAGGGGCGGGACGTACCTCTCGAGCATATTTTAAAAATCGCAGGGTGGAGTAAAGAAGAAACTTTTTCAAAGTTCTACAACAAACCTGTTCACACTATGACAAGCTTTGGACACGCGGTGTTGGGAGCACTATAATCACCTGCTTTGTTTGCTATTAATTGCTATAATCAGTTGTGTAGTCACTGATATCTTTTGTCACTTGTAATCATTTTTTCCCTCAAATATAAGGAGGGTATTATATGGTTTTTTCAACCATTAAAAAATTTAATTGTGAAAAAGATCTAACTTTTGTCTGCTTTCTCATGTATGTGTTTACTTAGCCGGACTGTCGTACGGATTAATTCAACGACATAAAAAACACAGAAAGCTTTAAAACTCTTCACGTAGTCACTCACGTGACTCCGAAGTAAAATAGTAAGATTAAACGAGAACTCACCTGTTCGAAGTTTGATCGTTATTTTTACGAGGAGTTACGATGAGGGATTACGTGCCCTCCACTCCCACCCTCGTAAAATAAATGATCAAATGGTGGTTCTAAGTCTTTTTATGAGCCTTACTATGTTACTCCGGCTTTGGTGTTCTGTGTTTTTTTCATGCCGTTGCTTTGAAGTATGCCGTTACCAGCGTGAGGCGGGCTCTTCTTCACGTAATCCCTCATCGTAACTCCTCGTAAAATAACGATCAAACTTCGAACAGGTGAGTTCTCGTTTAATCTTACTATTATTCATCCCAGTTTTGGCAAAAGAATAAATCAGGGCAGGTAGTCCATCCATGGATAACAAGGGAAATCAGGGACAGTATAAAAACAAAAGATGAAGCATGCAAATTAGCCAGAAAAAGCAGCCTACCAGAGGACTGGGAGAAATTCAGAGTCCAGCAGAGGAGGACAAAGGGCTTAATTAGGAAAGGGAAAATAGATTATGAAAGAAAACTGGCAGGGAACATAAAAACTGACTGCAAAAGTTTTTATAGATATGTGAAGAAAAATAGATTAGTTAAAACAAATGTAGGGCCCTTGCAGTCAGAAACAGGTGAATTGATCATGGGGAACAAGGACATGGCAGATCAATTGAATAACTACTTTGGTTCTGTCTTCACTAAGGAAGACATAAATATTCTGCCGGAAATAGCAGGTGACCGGGGATCAAATAAGGTCGAGAAACTGAGTGAAATCCAGGTTAGCCGAGAAGTGGTAAATTGAATGGATTAAAGGTCGATAAACCCCCAGGGCCAGATAGTCTGCATTCCAGAACACTCAAGGAAGTAGCCACAGAAATAGTGGATGCATTAGTGATAATTTTTCAAAACTCCTTAGATTCTGGAGTAGTTCCTGGGGATAGGAGGGTAGCTAATGTAACCCGACTTTTAAAAAAAGGAGGGAGAGAGAAAACGGGGAATTACATACCAGTTAGTCTAACATCGGTAGTGGGGAAACTGCTAGAGTCAGTTATTAAAGATGGGATAGCAGTACATTTGGAAAGTGGTGAAATCATTAGACACAGTCAGCATGGATTTACGAAAGGTAAATCATGTCTAACGAATCTTATAGAATTTTTCAAGGATGTAACTAGCAGAGTTGATCAGGGAGAACCAGTGGATGTGTTATATCTAGATTTTCAGAAGGCATTCGACAAGGTCCCACATAAGAGATTGGTATACAAACTTAAAGCACACGATATTGGGGGTTCAGTATTAATGTGGATAGAGAACTGGCTGGCAGACAGGAATGAAAGGGTAGGAGTAAACGGGTCCTTTTCAGAATGGCAAGCAGTGACTAGTGGGGTACCGCAAGGCTCAGTGATGGGACCCCAGCTATTTACAAAAGATATTAATGATTTGGACGAGGGAATTGTATGCAACATCTCCAAATTTGTGGATGACACTAAGCTGGGGGGTAGTGTTAGGTGTGAGGGAGGAGGATGCTATGAGGCTATAAGGTGACTTGGATAGGCTGGGTGAGTGGGCAAATGCATGGCAGATGCAGTATAATGTGAATAAATGTGAGGTTATCCACTTTGGTGGCAAAAACAGGAGGGTAGACTATTAACTTAATGGTGGCAAATTAGGAAAAGGGGAGATCATTGAAACAGCAATCATTGAAAGGCATGCAGGTGCAGCAGGCAGTGAAGAAAGCAAATGGTATGTTAGCATTCATAGCGAAAGGATTTGAGTATAGGAACAGGGAGGCTCTACTGCATTTCTACAAGGTTTTGGTGAGACCACACCTGGAGTATTGCATTCGGTTTTGGTCTCCAAATCTGAGAAAAGACATTCTTGCCATAGAGGGGGTACAGAGAAGCTTCAACAGACTGACTCCTGGGAAGTCAACACTTTCATATGAGGAAAGACTGGATAGACTTGGCTTGTACTCGCTAGAATTTAGAAGACTGAGGGGGGGGTCTTATAGAAACTTACAAAATTGTTAAGGGGTTGGATAGGCTAGATGCAGGAAGATTGTTCCCGATCTTGGGGAGATCCAGAACAAGGGGTCGTAGTCTAAGGATATGGGAGAGTTCCTTTGGGACCGAGATGAGGAGAACATTTTTCACGCAGAGAGTGGTGAGTCTCTGGAATTATCTGCCACAGTGAGGCCAGTTCATTGGCTATATTTAAGAGGGAGTTTGATGTGGCCCTTGTGGGGGTATGGAGAGAAGGCAGGTACAGGATACTGAGTTGGATGATCAGCCATGATCATATTGAATGGCGGTGCAGGCTCGAAGGGCCGAATGGCCTACTCCTGCACCTATTTTCTATGTTTCTATGTTCCTAAAAGGTGAAGCATATGAAAGATGAAGCAGAAAAAGCAGCCTTCCAGCGGACAGGGAGAAATTCAGAGTCCAGTAGAGGAGGACAAAGAGCTTAATTAGGAAAGGGAAAATAGATTATGAAAGAAAACTGGCCGGGAACATAAAAACTGACTGCACAAGTTTTTATAAATATGTGAAGAGAAAAAGATTAGTTTAAACAAATGTAGGTCCCTTGCAGTCAGAAACTGGTGAATTGATCATGGGAAACAAGGACATGGCAGACCAATTGAATAACTACTTTCGTTCTGTCTTCACTAAGGAAGACATAAATAATCTGCTGGAAACAGCAGGGGACTGGGGGGCAAATGAGATGGAGGAACTGAGTGAAATCCAGGTTAGTTGGGAAGTTGTGTTAGGTATATTGAATGGATTAAAGGCCGATAAATCCCCAGGGCCAGATAGATTGTGCGGAGTATGTAAGGAAGTAGCCCCAGATATAGTGGATTCATTAGTGATAATTTTTCAAAACTCTTTAGATTCTGGAGTAGTTCCTGAGGATTGGAGGGTAGCTAATGTAACCTCACTTTTTAAAACGGGAGGGAGAGAGAAAACGGGGAATTACAGACCAGTTAGTCTAACATCGGTATTGGGGAAACTGCTAGAGTCAGTTATTAAAGATGGGATAGCAGCACATTTGGAAAGTGGTGCAATCATTGGACAAAGTCAGCATGGATTTATGAATGGTAAATCATGTCTGATGAATCTTATAGAATCATTCGAGGATGTAACTAGTAGAGTGGATAAGGGACAACCAATGGATGTGTTATATCTGGGCTTTCAGAAGGCTTTCGACAAGGTCCCACATAAGAGATTGATATACAAACATAAAGCACACGATATTGGGGGTTCAGTATTGATGTGGATAGAGAACTGGCTGGCAGACAGGAAGCTACGAGTAGGAGTATACGGGTCATCATAGTACCATAGAATCATAGAAAATAGGTGCAGGAGTAGGCCATTCGGCGCTGCACCGCCATTCAATATGATCATGGCAGAAGGGTCCTTTTCAGAATGGCAGGCAGTGACTAGTGGGGTACCGCAAGGCTCAGTGCTGGGACCCCAGCTATTTACAATATATATTATTGATTTGGACGAGGGAATTAAATGCAACATCTCCAAGTTTGCGGATGACACGAAGCTGGGGGGCAGTGTTAGCTGTGAGGAGGATGCTTGGAGGCTACAAGGTGACTTGGATAGACTGGGTGAGTGGGCAAATGCATGGCAGATGCAGTATAATGTGGATAAATGTGAGGTTATCCACTTTGGTGGCAAGAACAGGAAGGTAGACTATTATCTGTGTGGTGGCCGATTATAAAAAGGGGAGATGCAACGAGACCTGGGTGTCATGGTACACCAGTCATTGAAAGTAGGCATGCAGGTGCAGCAGGCAGTGAAGAAAGCGAATGGTATGTCAGGATTTATAGCAAAAGGATTTGAGTACAGGAGCAGGGAGGTTCTACTGCAGTAGTACAGGGCCTAGGTGAGACCACACCTGGAGTATTGCGTACAGTTTTGTTCTCCTAATCAGAGGAAAGACATTCTTGCCATAGAAGGCGTACAGAGAAGGTTCACCAGACTGATTCCTGTGATGTCAGGACTTCCATATGAAGAAAGACTGGATAGACTCGGCTTGTACTCGCTAGAATTTAGAAGATTGAGGGGGGATCTTATAGAAACTTACAAAATTCTTAAGTGGTTGGACTGGCAAGATGCAGGAAGATTGTTCCCGATGTTGGGGAAGTCCAGAACTAGGGGTAACAGTTTAAGGATAAGGGGAGAAGTCGTTTAGGACCGAAATGAGAAAAACATTTTTCACATGAATCTGTGGAATTCTCTGCCACAGAAGGTAGTTGAGGCCAGTTCATTGGCTATATTTAAGAGGGTGTTAGATGTGGCCTTTGTGGCTAAAGGTATCAGGTGGTATGGAGAGAAGGCAGGTACAGGAATCTGAGTTGGATGATCAGCCATGATCATATTGAATGTGGTGCAGGCTCGAAGGGCCGAATGTCCTACTCCTGCACCTATTTTCTATGTTTCTATGAAGCTAGTTCCACATGCCCATGTCTGGCCCCTCAACCTCTGTGCCTTTCCCACCCATGCCTTTAGAAAGGAGCTGAGGAGGAATTTCTTTATCCGGAGGGTGGTGAATCTGTGGAATTCATTGCCACAGAGGGCGGTGGAGGCCAAGTCCCCGGGTATTGTTTAGATTTTGGAGATACTGCACGGAAACATGTCCTTCGGCCCAACGAGTCATCGCCGACCAGTGATCACCCCGTACACTAGCTCCATCCTACACACATTGGGGACAATTTTACAGAAGCCAATTAACCTACAAACCAGCAGGCCTTTGGAATGTGGAAGGAAACCAGAGCACCCGGAGAAAACCCAGGCAGGTCACGGGGAGAACGTGCAAACTCCGCACAAGCTCCGTATTCAGGATGGAACCCGGGTCTCTGGCGCTGTGAGGCAGCAACTCTACCACTGCACCACTGTGTATTTTTGCTATCTGTCATTACATTTATTACTCACACCAGCAGAGTTGTGCACAAATGGTTCACATTAATAATGTTAATCTGAGGGGCAACGTTTCCACACAGAGGGTGGTGGGTGTATGGAATGAGCTGCCGGAGGAGGTAGTTAAGGCAGGGACTATCACAACGTTTAAGAGACACTTGGATAGGACACGTTTGGAGGGACACCCTATCACTCTGAGCATCGGCACACCACAGGGCTGTGTACTGAGCCCCATGTTCTACTTCCTCTTCACCCACGACTGTGTCCCTGCATTTGATAACAACACCATTGTCAAGTTTGCAGACGACACAACGGTGATCGGGCTGATCACCAACGGTGATGAAACAAACTACAGAGCGGAGGAGCAGAACCTGGCGGACTGGTGCTCACGGAACAACTTGTCGCTAAACACCTCCAATACCAAGGAGCTGATTATCGACTTCAGGAGAATAATCAGCTCCTTGGTATTGGAGGTGTTTAGAATGGGGAATACGCCTCAATCTCCATCTACGGAGACAGTGTGGAGAGAGTGTCCAGCTTCAGGTTTCTGGGCACTCACATCTCAGAGGACCTCACATGGTCCACCAACACCGCTGCACTGGTCAAAAAGGCACAGCAAGGACTGTTCTTCCTAAGAACATTGAAACGGACTGGTCTACCCCAACAGCTGCTGACGACCTTCTACCACTGCACCACAGAGAGCATACTAACGTACGGCATCTCTGTGTGGTATCTCAGCTGCACGGAGGCAGAGAGGAGAGCTCTTCAGCGCGTCGTCCACAGATTGTGACACAGCCACCAGCCTTGGAGGGCATCTACCACACACGGTGCCTCAGCAAGGCCGTCAGCATCCATAAAGACTCCTCTCACCCTTGTAATGGACTGTTTGAACTATTCCCTTCCGGCAGATGTTACATAGAAACATAGAAATTAGGTGAACGAATAGGCCATTCGGCCCTTCGAGCCTGCACCGCCATTCAATATGATCATGGCTGATCATCCAACTCAGTATCCTGTACCTGCCTTCCCTCCATACCCCCTGATCCCCTTAGCCACAAGGGTCACATCTAACTCCCTCTTAAATATAGCCAATGAACTGGCCTCAACTACCCTCTGTGGCAGAGAGTTCCAGAGACTCACCACTCTCTGTGTGAAAAAAGTCTTTCTCATCTCGGTCTTAAAGAATTTTCCCCTTATCCTTAAGCTGTGACCCCTTGTCCTGGACTTCCCCAACATTGGGAACAATCTTCCTGCATCTAGCCTGTCCAACCCCTTAAGAATTTTGTAAGTTTCTATAAGATCCCCTCTCAATCTCCTATATTCTAGAGAGTATAAACCGAGTCTATCCAGTCTTTCTTCATAAGACAGTCCTGACATCCCAGGAATCAGTCTGGTGAACCTTCTCTGCACTCCCTCTATGGCAATAATGTCCTTCCTCAGATTGGAAGACCAGAACTGTACGCAATACTCCAGGTGTGGTCTCACCAAGACCCTGTACAACTGAAGTAGAACCTCCCTGCTCCTATACTCAAATCCTTTTGCTATGAAAGCTAACATACCATTTGCTTTCTTCACTGCCTGCTGCACCTGCATGCCTACTTTCAATGACTGGTGTACCATGACACCCAGGTCTCGCTGCATCTCCCCTTTTCCTAATCGGCCATCATTTAGATAATAGTCTGCTTTCCTGTTTTTGCCACCAAAGTGGATAATCTCACATTTATCCACATTTTACTTTGGAGTCACGTGAGTGACTACGTGAAGAACCCGCCTCACGCTGGCAACGGCATGACGTCAACGCTGACGGCGGAAGGAGGAGCTGCAGTAAGGAGCAGCTCCTCGGCAGCGGTCGGAACGGCCCGCAGGTAAGTGCAGTTAGACCGGGGCGTTTTTTAGGTTACGCTGGGTGGCTCCAGCAAAACGAAACCAAAAGAAAAATTTAGAGCCACGTTAACGTGCTGATTGAGCACTGATTATTAAAGAAAAATGGAGAAATCGGGAAAGAAGTTTTCGCGGGTAAAAAGATGTTCCCGGGGTGAAAGTAAAAATACGGGACGCGAAGTTAGTGCGGACCCGGTTTCCGATACCGTTGGCCGCTGATGTACCCGATAGTGAGTTTCCAGATTCTCCAGAAATAATGACCACGAGGAAAATGTTCCTAAAAAATGCAAAAAGAAATCTGAGAGGCCCGTGGTTTCTGATGACTCTGATATTGAAAGACCTCCAGACAATAAAACTATGTGGCTAAAAATGGAGCATATGGAGAAAGTTCTCCAAACAATAATGAGACAAGGGTCAGAGTACCCAGATGAATCCCAAAAAATCCCTGAGGGGTTTGAATATGATGAATATGGCTGTGGGCCAAGTTGGGAATATGATACTCCGGAACCAGGATTTGGGCTGGAAGAAGTCTCATGGGATGATATCCCAATTGATTTAGGGCTGCAGAAGGCAGACCCTGCTGTGGCTATATGGCTTTTGAAAGCACACCACAAAGTAAAAAGAAAAGGCCTAATGTGCCTGGGATAGCACAAGATTTTGCTATACCTGAAGGAAGTGGTGAGGCTATGGAAGAAATCCTAGCTGCAAACATAAATTATATGGTATCTCACCAACTTCACAATTCTGTGATGAATGAAACATCAGAATTATATAAAGCTCCAAGAAATTGTGCCTCATTGGAAGTACCTACGGTGAATCCGATGATATGGACGTCTATGACTCCAAGTATGAGAGCCCTAGAAGTGAAGTTTCAAAAGGTGCTCAAATTAATTTCTGCCGCCATTACGGCCTATGGCAGGCAAATGGAGAATCTGGAAATGAAAAGATTCAAAAGGATACTTTGGGCTTATTATGTAATTCATTCTATGAAATTAATTGCATGAGGAAAACGGCGATTCGCCCATATTTCACCCTAGATTTGCAAGCCTGTGTCAAGAAAGTGCAGTTCAAGCTCCTGGGTATTTGTTTGGAGAAAATCTGCCGAAACAGCTGAAAGAGTTTGGATGAAGAAGCTAAATATTTTAGCAATGTTAAACCTTTTGTTTTTGGACAAAGAAGGGTTTTTTCGACCCGAAGGGGTTTCGATTTCCGTTATAGAAGCAGAAGTTTGTCACGAAAACACTATCGTGCTGTGCAGGCAAGTGCTTCCCTGTATTCGGGAAGAAGGAGACCACCACGCTCATACGCAGAGGTATTAAAGACTTATGTACTTAAAGAAACTGTGGATGACTCTCCAGTTGGAGGGAGATTGCAAAAAATTTTATAATGCCTGGCTTAACATTACTTCTGATCGATATGTATTACAAGCAGTTTCGGGAGCCATTATTATTTTTAAAGAAGGGGTTAATCCTCCTGTACAGAATAGACCTGCTTATGCTTATGTGTTTTCTGCAGAGGAAAGAATGGAGATTAATGTGGAAATTGACAAATTAATCTGGAAAAGGCGTAATTGAAAAGACTTATGAACATAAGCATCAATTTGTCTCTAATATATTTCGAAGAGATAAAAAAAGATGGTGGTTGCAGAATTATTCTGGACCTTACAGATCTGAATAAGTTTGTAGAATACAAACATTTTAAGATGGAGACATTCAGTACTGCAAAATATCTTATTTCATCAGGGTGTTATATGGCTAAGATTGATTTGAAGGATGCCTATTATTCTGTAGCAATTCATCAATGCATCAGGAGGTATTTAAAAATTTAATTGGCTGGGACAATTATGGCAGTTTAAGGCTTTACCAAATGGATTGAGTTCGGCTCCTAGACTCTTTACAAATCTGTTGAAACCAGTTTTAGCCCAATTAAGAAGCACAGAAACACATTGTTATGGCTTATCTGGATGATATTCTGATCATTAGTGATACTCAAGATCAGCTGAGGCACTCAGTTTTCAGTTACTAAAGCGTTGTTTGAAAAGCTAGGGTTTTTGATACATCCAATTAAGTCCCAGCTGCAGCCAGCACAATCAATTAACTTTTTGGGGTTTGTAATTAACTCAGTGACTATGTTAGTTACTTTGCCAACAGAGAAGGTCAATGACATCTTGATGACTTGTAATTACCTCATTCACAAACCTAATCCCTCCATCCGAGAAGTGTCAAAAGCCATTGGGAAACTGGTAGCAGCATTTCCGGCAGTGGAATTTGGTCCATTACGTTATCAAAATCTTCAAAGGGACAAAACAAGGGCTATTAAAGAGAAGGCAGGTCACTTTGACAGGCCTATGCAATTAACAAAAGAAGCCGTGTTGGAATTACAATGGTGGGTTGAAAATGTCCACAAGCTGCTAAGAATATCATGATTAAACAACCTGAAATGGTTTTACAAACGGATGCTAGTGCTCTCGGATGGGGGGCTACAGATTCGTCCTCCAGTTGTGGAGGTAGATGGAAAGCTCAAGAAGAAGCGTTGTTTTCTTCAAGTTTATGGTATTAACTATTTGGAGTTATTGGGTGCTTTTATGGACTTAAAGCATATTGTTGTGCTAAACAAGGTCTACATGTGTTAATACAGTTAGACAATAAAACGGCTGTTGCATACATTAAATCACATGGGGGGAGTTAGGTCAGTATCATGTGATTGTCTGGCCAATGAGATATGGCAATGGTGTATTGGTCGCCAAATATGGATTTCAGCAAGCTACATTCCGGGTAAGGACAATGTGGTAGCAGATGAAAGGTCCAGATTTTTAAAGATAATACGGAATGGATGCTTAAGCCAGCAATATTTAAGAAAATATTGTAAACCAATTTGGGTTGCCAGAAATAGATTTGTTTGCATCTAGGCTTAATCATCAGTTGCCTACTTATGTGTCTTGGGAACACGATCCAGATGCAGTAGCATAGATGATTTTTCATTACACTGGGGAAAGATGTTCTTTTATGCTTTTCCACCATTTGCTTTGATTCAGAGATGCCTGAAGAAGATAGAACAAGATTCTGCTTCTGGATTGTTGGTAGTTCCAAATTGGCCAACTCAAACCTTGGTTCCCAGTAATGCTGAATATGATTAAAGAACCATATATGTCGATTCCTAACTGTAGTGATATCTTGACTAATCCGGTAACTAAAGAGATTTACCCATTGTATGCATATATGAATTTGTTAATCTGCAGGTTTTGACCAGACCACTACAGGAGCTGGGATTGTCGGACCAAACTATGAAAGTTATGGTTGAATCATGGCGCAATAGCACACAAAAGCAATATATGACACATATTAGAAATGGGGAGAAGACTTTTGCACACAGTCAAATATTTCTTATGATACTGTAAATATTAGTAAAATGTTTTGGAATTCCTTGCCAATTTGCATTTTCAGGCAACATTTAAGTTACAGTGCCATTAACACTGCACACAGTGCTTTGTCGTCCTATTTAAGGGCTTAGGACTGATCAGAGATCAATTGGGTGGCATCCATTAATATCTAGATTCCATGAAAGGAATCTTTAATATTAATCCACCCAAACCAAGATACACAGAGAATTTGGGATGTGAGCATTGTACTTACGCTACTTAACAATGACTCCAATTGAAGGGTTGACATTGGAAAGAATTGACATTGAAATTAGTCATGTTAAAGTCACTGGTCTCAGCTCAAAGAGTGCAAAACTTTACAAATGTTGCGTTTAGACTGTATGCATGTGACTACAGATAATGTTTGTGTTCTATGTTTACGAGTTAATCAAACAAAGCAACCAGGGAGATCTGAACAAAGGTAACCTTTCAAGCTTATCATATTGATCCTACTTTGTGTGTGGTAAACATTTGAACGAATATATAAAGTTACTGACACCCTTCGAGGAAATGAAAAAGCGTTAATGGTTACGCACAAAAACCACACACAAAAGCTCAGTTCAACTATCTCAAAATGGTTGAAACGGTGTTGGTTTTAGCGGGAGTAGACACTGATGTGTTCAAATCTCACTCCCCAGGGCGGCAGGTAACGTCCGCGGCGAAGGGGCGGGACGTAACCTCTCGAGCATATTTTAAAAGTCGCAGGGTGGAGTAAAGAAGAAAAATTCTCAAAGTTCTACAATAAACCTGTTCACACTATGACAAGCTTTGGACACGCGGTGTTTGGGAGCACTATAATCACCTGCTTTGTTACTATTAATTGCTATAATTAATGGTGTAGTCACTTCTATCTTTTATCACTTGTAATCAATTTTCCCTCAGATATAAGGAGGTTATTATATGTCTTTAAACCATTAAAAAGTTAATTGTGAAATGATCTAACATTAGTCTGGTTTCTCATGTATGTGTTTACTTAGCCGGACTGTCGTACGGATTGATTCTACGGCATAAAAACACAGAAAGCTTTTAAAATCTTCACGTAGTCATACTCACGTGACTCCGAAGTAAAATAGTAAGATTAAACAAGAACTTACCAGTTCGAAGTTTGATCGTTATTTTATGAGGAGTTACGATGAGGGATACGTGCCCTCCCTCCCACCCTCATAAAATAAATTATCAAAAATGGTAGTTCTGAGTCTTTATGGGCCTTACTATGTTACTTTCCGGCTTTTGGTGTTCTGTGTTTTTCATGCCGCTGCTTTGAAGTATGCCGTTGCCAGCGTGAGGCGGGTTCTTCACGTAATCCCTCATCGTAACTCCTCATAAAATAACGATCAAACTTCGAACTGGTAAGTTCTTGTTTAATCTTACTATTATACTGCATCTACCAAACATTTGCCCACTCACCCAGCCTATCCAAGTCACCTTGCAGTCTCCTAGCATCTTCCTCACTGCTAACACTGCCCCCCAGCTTAGTGTCATCCGCAAACCTGGAGATATTGCCTTCAATTCCCTCATCCAGATCATTAATATATATTGTAAATAGCTGGGGTCCCAGCACTGAGCCCTGCGGTACCCCACTAGTCACTGCCTGCCATTGTGAAAAGGACCTACTCCTACTCTTTGTTTCCTGTTTGCCAGCCAGTTCTCTATCCACATCAATACTGAACCCCCAATGCCGTATGCTTTAAGTTTGCATACTAATCTCTTATGTGGGACCTTGTCGAAAGCCTTCTGGAAGTCCAGATATACCACATCCATTGGTTCTCCCCTATCCATGCTACTAGTTACATCCCCGAAATATTCCACAAGATTCGTCAGACATGATTTACCTTTCGTAAATCCATGCTGACTTCGTCCAATGATTTCACCACTTTCCAAATGCGCTGCTATCCCATCTTTAATAACTGACTCTAGCAGTTTTCCCCACTACCGATGTTAGACTAACTGGTCTGTAATTCCCCTACCACCCAGTTTTCCTCTCTCCTCCCTCCTTAAAAAGAGGGGTTACGTTTGCTACCCTCCAATCCTCAGGAACTACTCCAGAATCTAAAGAGTTTTGAAAGATTATCATTAATGCATCCACTATTTCCGGAGCTACATCCTTAAGTACCCTGGGATGCAGCCTATCTGGCCCTGGGGATTTAGCGGCCTTTAATCTATTCAATTTACCCAACACCAAAGTTACAAGGCCTTCTACGCCCGCACCACCAGACTCAGGAACTGCTTCATTCCCAGAGCTATAGCGGCTCTGAACCGGCCCTGCTGGGTACCCCCCCGCCCCCATGGACTGTCTCCCCCGGCCTCACACTTTAGTCTGTGTTGATTTTACTGGTCTAATGTTCGTTTTTACAAACCTTGTTCTCGGGACATCTAAACCTAAATTTTATTTATGACATCGGATGGAAGTTGCAAACCAAATCTCGTTGCACTTATGTGTAATGATAATAAAATATATTATTATTATTATTATTATTATTATTATTATTACATGGGCCAAATGCGGGCAGGTGGGTACTAGTGTAGACGGGGCATGTTGGTCGGGGTGGACTCATGTAGATGGGGCATGTTGGTCGGGGTGGGACTAGAGTGATGGGGCATGTTTGGTCGGGTGGGACCTAGTGTAGATGGGGCATGTTTGTCGGGGTGGGACTAGTGTAGATGGGGCATGTTGGTCGGGGTGGGACTAGTGTAGATGGGGCATGTTGGTCGGGGTTGGACTAGTGTAGATGGGGCATGTTGGTCGGGGTGGGCAGGTTTGTCTGGAGGACGGGCCTGTTTCCATGCCTGTTTCCATGCTTTGATTCTATGAACTTCCAAGAGTAACATTCTCCTTTCTCTGGGTCATTCATTGATAATAAAGAAAGTTTACTTTTCCAGTTTAAATGTCCACAGTAAAGTATAGTCAGAAGTGAGCCCACCTGCTTCAGCCATGATGAATTAACAAATCATCACGCAAATTCTCTTCTCAGACTTTAGAATTGGGTCGAACATATTCCCCCACCGAGTGACCCTTGACACCAATGTCCCCGGGGTCTTGTCCTTTGCCACCCACAACTTGTGCCCGGTCTCAGGTCCAATGGGCTCCAGAACGTCCGTCTTTTGCCACTGGTCAGAACACTATTTCAGCCACATGAGGCAGCAATGATGAGATAGAATATGGGAAAGACATTGAGAACCTTCTCTATCTCCTGAAGGTGGGCCGAATGGCCTACTCCTGCGCCTATTGTCAGATAACAATCCATCCCTCAACATCAGCAAGAACAAAAGAGTTAGCGTTTACAAAACAAACCCAGGAATGAGTAGGTAAAACGTACAAGGGGGGGGCAAAGCCCGTTTGTCAGGCGCTGGTCCATACTTGCTGGAGTTTAGAACGATTCGGGCGGGGGGGGGGGGGAAGGGGGGACATGGACACCTCATTGAACTTATACCGAACATGAAAGGCCACGGATAGAGTGGAGTGGAGAAGAGTGGTAACCAACAGTGGGAGAGTTGTGGTATACTAGAGGACAAAGTCTCAAATTAAAAAACTTCCTTTAGAAGGAGATGAGGAGGAATTTTCTTCTTAGCCAGAGGGTGAGAATCTGTGGGATACCTTGCCACAGAAGGCGGTTGGAGGCCCACAAGTCAAGTGTAAATATTTACAGCAGAGAATAAGAAAGAGTTCTTGGTTAGTGCGGGTGTCCAGGGTATGAAGGAAAGGCAGGACGAATGGGTGAGGAGGGAGAGCAATAGATCCGCCATGATTGAATGGGTGGAGTAGATTTGATGGGCACGAATGGCCTAATTCTAATCTGAGCTGTCCCATCTCTGACTTCAGGAAATGCAGGCAGCCTCTTTAGCAAAGAGGCAACAAGATTGGGGGGGGGGGGGGGGGGGGGGGGGGGTGGGGGGGGGAGGCAATTATATGTCCCGAAGACAACTACTGCCCAGATGATATCATGATGTGTGGACATGATTAGCCACTGGTGGGCGCAGGTTAATGTGGTAAAAACTGGTTTGATGGAGTCTGGTTTAGAAAAATTACCAGCTGCGTGTATACAAAGGGGGGAGTTATGGATGTCTGAGTCTGCAGGTGGTGGTCCCCCCCCCCCCCCCTGAACTCATAGCCTTTGCAAAATCTTCCCCCGGCCCAGGAGCGGTTGCAGTGGGAGGAGCGATGTCCGAGCTGTAGGTTAAAAACCCGATCGCGGGGCTTGTTTCCACAGAGGCCCAGGAGCGGTTGCAATGGGAGGAACCTAAATCCGTAACGTCCATTCGCAGCTCGCAGCTCGCAACAAGTGGGCTTGAGGAAGCCGCTGACTGGTGGAAGCGGACTCGAGGGAGCAGCTGATTTCTTCCAGCTATAATCCATGCTTTGTAGTGTATTGTATTGTACTTTGTATTGTGTTGTAATAATAACCATATAACAATTACAGCACGGAAACAGGCCCACACGGCTCCCTTTCACAGTCCGTGCCGACCATTTGTTTTCCCCTAGTCCCATCTACCTGCACTCAGACCATACCCCTCCATTCCCTTCACGTCCATATACCTATCCACTTTACTTTTAAATGTAAAAATCGAACCCTGCCTCCGCACCACTTCTGCTGGAAGCTCATCCACACCAGCCACCACCATCTGAGAAAAGAAGATCCTTTCCCCCTCTCGTTACCACCAAAACTTCTGTCCCTTAATTCTTCATGTCATGCCCGCATGGTTTGAATCTTCCTACCCTCAATGGAAAAGCTTTATCCACTCAACTCTGTCCTCCCTTCAATCATTTAAAGACCTCAATCAAGTCCCCCCTTAACCTTCTGCGCTCCAAAGCAATAAAGACCTAACTTGTTCAACCTTTCTCTGTAAACATAGTTGCTGAACCCTGGCAACCTTTCTAGTAAATCTCCTCCCTGTACACTCTCTAATTTTGTTGACATCCTTCCTATAATTGGAACCAAATTGGTACACCATACTCCAGACTTGGTCCTTACCAATGCCTTGTAACAAATTTTTGTAAACATTACTTTCCTACTCCTATAACCACTGGCTCTATTTATAAAAGGCCAAAGTCACACCAAAGGCTTTCTTTAACCATCCCTCTCTACATTTGATTCCACCTTCTGGGAACAATGCACAGTTATTCCTAGATCCCACTATTCCCCAGCATTCCTCAAAGATCCCTCCCCTATTACCAATACGTCCTATTTTGATTTGTCCTGCCAAGATTGCGTAGCACTTCACTCTTAACAGCATTAAACCCATCTTGCCAGTTTTCAGCCACTTTATCCAAATGGCGCCCAAATCTCTCTGTAGGACTTTGAAAATCTACTCATTAGCCACAAAACACCCACCTACTAGTATCATCTCATACTTACTTATTCCAATTTTCCACCCCATCATCGCAGACTCATTGATGTAACATGACAAACAACAGTGGACCCAACACAGATCCCTGAGCACCCCACTGGTCACAACGGCTTCCAACCTGACAAACAGTCCATCTACACCATTAACTCTCTGAAATCTCCCATTCAGCCACTGTTTGAAAACCATCTTGCTACGGCTCCGCCGCCATTAACACCCAAAGATTGAAACCTTCTCAACAACCTACCATGGGGAACCTTGTCAAAGGCCTTACTTGAAATCCATAAAGACAACATCCACTGCCTTTCACCCTCACCAATTTCCCTAGTATCTACAGCAAAAAAATTCAAGAAGTTTTGTCAAACATGACCATCCAGGCACAATCCATGTTGACTGTTCCTGCTCAGACCCTGTTTATTCCAGATGCCTTATATTAACTTATCCTCTAAGTATCACTTTCCATTAATTTGCCACCCACAGACGCAAACAAATAGGTACAATTAATCGCTAGGTCTAATTTCCTTGAACCAGGGAGGCAAATGCAAGGTTCTCTAATAAAAATTAATTTTTTTTAGCGCTTTTCTAAAACTCAAAGACGCTTTACAATTTACCTTACAGAGTTTAACAAGAGTTAAAAAAAACAAATAATCGAATAAAATATAAGATAAACGAGAAATTAAACTACCAGTTTCGAAGTTTGATTCGTTAATTTTATGAGGAGTTACGATGAGGGATTACGTGAAGAACCCGCCTCACGCTGGCAACGGCATACTTCAAAGCAGCGGCATGAAAAACACAGAACACCAAAAGCCGGAAGTAGAACATATAAAGGCTTCATAAACAGCTTAGAACTACCATTTGATCATTATATTTTATGAGGGGCGTGGAGTGGAGGGCACTGTAATCCTCATCGTAACTCCTCAAACAAATAACGATCAAACTTCGAACTGGTAAGTTCTCATCTCGTTTAAATCCTTAACTATTTTACTTCGAGTCACGTGAGTGACCACGTGAAGTATTTTAAAGCTTTCTTGTGTTCTTTTATGTCGTAGAAATAAATCCGTAACGACAGTCCGGCTAAGTAAACACTTAATGAGAAGACCAACTAATGTTAGATCATTTCACAATTAACTTTTTAATGTTTAAAGACCATATAGATTTACATACGATAAAAGATAGAAAGTGACATACACCACTGATTATAGCACATTAATCAGTAAACAAAGAGCAGGAATTATAGTCTCCCACACACCAGCGTGTCCAAAGCTTGTCAAATGTGAACAGTCTATATTGTAAACTTTGCGAAAAGTTATCTTCTTTACTCCAACCTGCGACTTAAAAATATGCCGAGAGGTACGTCGCCCGCCCCTCATCCAAACCGCGGTACGTAGGCGCCCGCCCTGGTGCGGAGTGAATTTGAACACATCAGTGTCCTACTCCCACTAAAAAAACCCCCAACAACCTGTTACAACCCATATTTGAGCTAGTTTGAACTGACAGCTTTTAGTGTGTGGTTTTTTCTGGCGTACCGATATAACGTTTTTTCATTATCATCCTCCGACTCCGGGTGTCTCAACGCTAACTCTTCTACACTTATCTATCGGTTCAGAGTGTTTAACCACAACACAAGATTCCGGATCAATATGATAAGCTTGAAAGTTACCTTGGTTCCAGATCTCCCTGGTCTGCTTTTGTTTGATCAATCGTAAACATAGAACACAACATTATCTGTAGTCACATGCATACAGTCTAAACGCAACATTTGTAAAGTTATGCACTCTTTGAGCTGAGACCAGTGACATTAACATATTTAATTTCAATGTCAAACTTTCCAATGTCAACCCTTCAATTGGGTCCTTGTCTAAGTCCGCCGTAAGTACAATTCTCACTATCCCAAATCTCTGTGAATCTTGGTTTGGTGGATTAATATTAAAGCAATCCTCTTCATGAATCTAGCGATTTTAATGGATGCACCCAATTGATCTCTGATTCATCAATCAAGCTCCTAAATAGGACGAAAAGCGCATCATGCGGTCGCCAGTTTAAACTGGCACTGTAAACTTAAATGTATGCTCAAAATGAAAATTGCAAGGAATTCCAAAACATTTGCAATTATTTACAGTATCATAAAAATATTTGACTGGGGTGCAAAAGTCTTTATCCATGTCTTACTAGTGTCAGATATTGCTTATGTGTGACTATCTCGCCATGATGCAGACTATAACTTCACCTAGTTTTGTCCGACAATCCCAGCTCCTGTAGTGGTCGGGGTCAAAACCTGCAGATTAACAAAGTCCATATATGCATACAATGGTAACCATTTGCAAATAATCTTTGGTTCTATAAAATTTTTGTGTTTTGATAAAAAAAAATTTAAACTCAGCTAGGCATACTAGCGTAGTCCAAGCGAAAACACTCCGATAACCCTCTGATAAACAACACGACCCCGCTCAAATCACACAAGAAAACACCCACGCCAACCCCATTTCTCCCACCACCTACCCCTCCAGCCAACACCCACGGCCCAACCCCGATAACTCCGCCCAACCACACAATACTGCCCGCCAATACGTCACAAAACCCGGCCCTCTCCAAACCCCCATCCAACGCC
>CM069139.1:1332620-1466887 GCA_035221665.1 Okamejei kenojei
GTGAATAATGGGGGAGTAGTAGAGTAATTAGGACGATATGGAGATGTGATTTGGGGTGGTTAGTGGGAGGTTAGGGTGTTTAAAGTAAGGTATAATAGGTTTTGTTTTGAGGGGTGGGTTTATTTTAGGACAGTGGAGTGGGTTTTTAATTTATGTGTATATGGGATGTGATATGGAATATATGAGAGTATTTATAGAATAGAAGGGAAGAATGTGTGGGTAATAGGTGTAATCAAGTCGGATGTTAATTGTATATGGGGAGACAGATTATATTGGGATAAGTGATAAGTTTAATGATTTGAAGCACATTGCTAACAAGAGCTGTACAGTTCAGGTAATGACTAGAATATTAGGTTGAAGGATCTGAGGGACATTACTGAGAACCCAGTGACTTGGAAAAATAAGTCTGCTGTGGATTGGAGTAAGGATGTGTAAAATTTCCCAAAGAGCTGATCCAATCTGTTTCCAATGTTTGGAGACCCTTTGAAAGGGTGAAGACCAGATTTCTGAGGATATTGACAAGGATTGTTGTTGCTGCCAGGTCAAACCAGTACTTTGTCCACCTATCAGATGGGCCTGCAGTGCAGTAGATCACCACACGGTGGGAGTGTTGACCACAAACTGGACGGGCCTGCAGTGCGGCAGATCACCACACGGTGGGAGTGTTGACCACAAATTGGAGCGACCTGTTATGTGAATTCACTGCACATTGGGGGTTGCTGTCTACAAATTAGATATATTGTGCTCTTTACTGCAAAATAGTGCTTTATTGCTCTGTGACCCATTTCCTTTTCCTGTAATACACCCATTGTACAGATGCCAACGTTTGTAAAAGCCCTGAAACAGCAAAGATTTGAGGATGAAAATCAAGAACTGCAGATGCTTGGTTTCCAAATAAAAAGTCATAAAGTGCTGGAGTAACTCAGCGGGTCAGGCAGCATCTGTGGAGAACATGGATAGGTGACGTTTCACAGAGTGCTGGAGTAATTCAGCGGGTCAGGCAGGATGCCTATAATAAAGAGTACAGGTTTGGTGGGCAACTCAGTCAGGGAGTTCACTGTTTGTGTGAAGTGTTGTATTTGATGTAGCTGGCATGTTGCTGTACCAGTTTGATTATGAAAATAGTCAATCTATTCTACCCTGTAGGATTCACTACTGCAGACACATTTGAATTTCACTCTACCTTAATTGGTACATGTGGTGATAAACTGACCTGGAAACATTGGGCCTATAGTTATTTTTCCAGGCCCTGTCCATCCAGTGTGTTTGATATTTGAGGTGTGAATGTAGATTCTTCTTCACCTGCTGCTGTTTCTCTCCCTCTACAGTTACTGTACTTGTTTCAGGTTGATGAGCCAAGGTCTTTGGAGATCTTCTAATGTCCCCAGTTTTCTATGGTCAGTGATTGATGGGCTTTGTCAAACTTTGCTGTTCCAAGTACTACTTGTGATAGAGGGTATCCTACGGACTACACTTGTGAATACCTACATATTTTTTTACTTCAGTAGCTCAACAATTTTCTTTCAGGGCATGATTGCAATTTGGACAGGTTATTAGATGTAAAAGTTCCTTTTTTTCGCCTTCAATAACGCCTTTATGTAATTCTCTAGCAGGGTTGCAGGCAATCATGTTGTTAATGATTTCTGCAGACCCCCCTTCCATTCTCTTGCAGACACCTTTACAGGTTATGTGATTGAAGTTCAAAATCCTGTCTCCAAAACTGCTTACATTAAATATGCGGGAAGGCAGGAAATTAGCACATGGTGTATTTGTTTTAAAGCTCCTATTTTGTTTATCTTTCTGTGCTTCTTCCATTCTCCTCCTCGCAAGCCAAAAATTAACACAGTCCTCAATGGTTATTAATTGCAGGGGGTACACAAAAAGCTGGAGAAACTCAGCGGGTGCAGCAGCATCTAAGGAGCGAAGGAGATAGGCACGTTTCGGGTCGAGACCCTTCTTCAGACTCGGACTATTTGTTTTAAAGCTCCTATTAGTGCATGTTTGTTTACTTTCTGCAGCACAATCCATTCTCTTGGAAGACATGCAGGCAGCTTTCAGAGGTCGTTTTAACACTCCCGAGGATGATCTTTGTTAGACTGTCAGCATGGGCACCAAATCTGGGCTGCTGGGACCGATTGTCTGAGCCCATTTTTAGGAACCTACACCAAGGTACAAACCACACACAGTATTTTGTTCACGTATGCGCGTACATATTCACGGGAGCTATGAGAGAGTGGTGCAGGGGGTACATCGTACCCAGGCCTGGAGTCCAATATGGGGCCGGGAATTTCCTGAAATCTTGGAAAATGTTTGCATATATTTAGTGAAGACTAACATTCACATTTTGAGCGAGCTGATATAGTTTTATATATCGTAATTCGTAGAAATTTTGATCCATAATAAAGCGGGGAATTTTAACTGGCAGGTGTGTGGTCGGGGTAACCTGCTTAAAAGAGGGGGAAGACCCATCACCACTAACCCCAGATCTACATTTGTTATTTATCATTTTTATTTAACAGTTCACATCAAACCTTTATAAAGTATAATCCATTGTAAAGCAATGAACTAAGCGACCAGGACCCAACAAAGGCCATGATTGAGGGTTGGACGATTGACCAGGACGATGACACATTAGCCTGCCTTGCCTCAACGGAGCTGCAGGTCTAAAAGACATACGACAGAAGAAGAAGAGGTTGGACGCCAATTGACCAATGTCAAACGTGCTTTGATTGGACAATTACTACTCAAAATTGGAGGTTTTTCTCATATTTTTAAAATATGCGCAGGTTTTGTTCTTGACGAGTTCCAGGTATGATTTATATAATATTTTTACTCAATGATAAAAATTCAGGTAGTTTCCGTGATTAGGGTCACAAATTTAAATGAAAAAGCACCTCAGATCACAGCCTATTTGAGGAAATGAGAGATACTTGAGTCACGAGGGGGATTTTGTGGGAATAATTGAAGATCTCTAAGGGTAGCAAAAAGAGGAGGGCAATTGTAATAGGGGACTCTATAGTTAGGGGGTCAGATGGGCGATTCTGTGGACGCAGTTGGGAGACCCGGATGGTAGTTTGCCTCCCTGGTGCCAGGGTCTCGCATGTGTCGGAACGTGTCCAAAAGATTCTGAAAAGGGAGGGAGTGGAGCCTGATGTTGTGGTACACATAGGTACCAATGATATAGGCAGAAAAAGAGAAGAGGTTCTGAAGGGAGAATTTAGGGAGTTTGGGGGGGAAAGTTAAGGAGAAGGACCAAAAGGGTAAACGATTTCAGGGCTTACTGCCTGTGCCGCGTGTTGGGGGGGTGGGACAGTGAGAGTAGGAATGGAATGAGGTGGAGGATAAATGCGTGGCTGAGGGACTGGTGCAGTGGGCAGGGATTCAAGTTTTCTTGATCACTGGGACTCTTTTGGGGAAGGCATGATCTGTACAAAAAGGACGGGTTGCACTTGAACCCGAGGGGGACCAATATCCTGGGCAGGGAGATTTGCAAAGGCTACTGCGGAGACTTTAAACTAGGCAGGCTGGGGGGAGGGCTCAGGTAGAGGGGGCCATAGGGGACAGGGTGTGGGGCAAGAGGCCAGAGAAGGGAAGCATTCGGACCCAAATGTAGGCGAGAAAGAGGATAAAAGATAATAGACAGAGAATAAGGGATGGTGGGTTTCTAAAATGTGTATATTTTAATGTAGGAGCATTGTATGAAAGGTGGATGAACTTAGATCCTGGATTGACACCTGGAAATATGCATGATGTGGCAATCAGTGAAACATGGTTGCAGAGGGCTGTGTGATTGGAAACTAAATATTGCCAGGATTTTCCGTTGCTTCAGGTGTGATAGGAATTGGAGGGACCAGAGGTGGAGGTGTTGCATTGCGTGTCAGAGAGGATATTACAGCAGTACTTTGGCAGGATAGATTAGAGGGCTCGTCTAGGGAGGCTATTTGGGTGGAACTGAGAAGTGGGAACGGTGTGTAGCTAACACTTTTAGGGGTATATTATAGACCGCCAAATGGGGAGCGAGAATTGGAAGAGCAAATATGTAAGGAGATAGAAGATATTAGTAGTAAGCACAAGGTAGTGATTGTGGGAGATTTCAATTTTCCAAAAATATTGGACTGGGAAAACCATTCTGTAAAGGGGCTGGATGGTTTGGGAGTTTGTAAAATGTGTGCAGGATAGTTTTTTGCAGCAGTACATAGAGGTATCGACCAGAGAAGGGGCAGTGCTGGACCACCTGTTAGGAAAATGAGGCAGTGTCAGGTGACAGAGGTATGCATTGGTGAGCACTTCGGGACCAGTGATCACAATACCATTAGTTTCCAATATAATTATGGAGAGAGTCAGAACTGGACCTAGAGTGGAGATTTTTGATTGGAGAAAGGCTTAACTTTTGAGGGAATGCGTAAGGATTTAAAAGGAGTGAATTTGGACACTTTGTTTTATGGGAAGGATGTAGAAGAGAAAATGGAGGACATTTAAAGGGGAAATTGTAAGAGTACAGAATCTTTGTCCCTGTTAGGTTGAAAGGAAATAGTAAAAATTGGAAAGAGCCATGGTTTTCGAGGGAAAATTGGACACTGTTGTTCGAAAAAAGAGAGATCTTCTACAAATAATTATAGGAGGCATGGAGTAAATGAAGGTGCTAGAGAGTATAAGATGTAAAAAGAAGCTTAAGAAAGAATACTTAGGAAGGCTAAAATTGTAGATATGAGGTTGCTTTGGCAAGAAAGGTGAAAGTAAATCCAAAGGGTTTCTACAGACTATATTAATAGCAAAAGGATAACGAGGGATAAAATTGGACCATTAGAGAGCCAGAATGGACAGCAATCTGCAGAGTCAAAAGATATGGGGAGATATTGAACAATTTCTTTTCTTCGGTATTCACCAAGGAGAAGGATATTGAACTCTGTGAGGTAAGGAAAAATTGGGCTATTTTTTGAAAAGTGGGCTGAAAGATGGCAGATGGAGTTTAATGCTGATAATGTGAAGTGCTACATTTTGGCAGGACAAATCAAAATAGGACTACATGTAAATGGCAGGGAATTGAGGAATGCTGTGAACAGAGATCTAGGAATAACTGTGCATAGTTCCCTGAAGGTGAATCGCATATAGACAGGGTGGTAAAGAAGCCTTTGGTGTGCTGGCCTTTATAAATCAGAGCATTGAATATAGGAGTAGGGAAGTAATGTTAAAATTGTTACAAGGCATTGGTAAGACCAATTCTGGAGTATGGTGTACAATTTTGGTAGCCTAATTATAGGAAAGATGTCAACAAAATAGAGAGAGTACAGAGGGATATTACTAGCGAATGTTTACTTGGGTTCCAGCAACTATGTTACAGTGAAAGGTTGAACAAGTTAGGTCTTTATTCTTTGTAGCGCAGAAGGTTATCAGGGGGGATTGATTGAGGTCTTTAAAATGATGAAAGGGATAGACAGATTTGGCGTGGCTAAGCTTTTCCCATTGAGGGTAGGGAAGATTCAAACAAGAGGGCATGACATGAGAATTAAGGGACAGAAGTTTAGGGTAAACGTGAGGGGGAACTTCTTTACTCAAAGTGGTGGTGGCTGTGTGGAAGATGAGCTTCAGTAGAAGTGGTGGAGGCAGGATCGATTTTAACATTTTTTTTAAAAAAAAAAAAAGTAAAGTGGATAGTATATGGACAGGAAGGGATGGAGGGGTATGGTCTGAGTGCAGGTAGATGGGACTAGGGGAAATCAAATGGTCGGCACGGACTGGAAGGGCGAGAGGGCCTGTTTCCGTGCTGTTATGTTATATGGTTAATCAATACCCAGTCTAGAAGGAGCCTGCTCTCTCATTAGTTCCTCTACATGTTGGTTTAGAAAACTATCCGCTACATTCCAAGAAATCTCTTCCTCAGCGACCACCTGCCCATTTGATTCACACCCAATTCTATATGTAGATTGAAGTCACCCATTATAACTGTTTTACCCTTGTTGCACGCATTTGTAGCTGCTCCGGCCGCTGGACATCGGCGGCCCACAGCTGCAGGACGCTGGCTGCTCTGGCCGCTGGGAACACTGGTTTCTATGGCCGCAGTGGACACTGGCTCCTCTGTGGAAAAGTTTGCCCCTCGGATTGACATTATTAATGTGAACCGCATTTGGTGCACAACTCTGCTGGTCCGAGTAATAAATGAAATGATAGATAGCAAAAATGCAGCGGTAGAGTTGCAGCTCAGAGCGCCAAAGACCCGGGTTCCATCCTGAATATGGGCGCTGTCTGTATGGAGTTGTGCAATGGGTTGTCCGCGGCTCTGTTCTCCCATGACCTGCGTGGGGTTTATCCGGGTTCTCCGGTTTCCTTCCGCTTTCCTGCTGGTTTGTAGGTTAATTGGCTTCTGGAAAAATCCCGACCAACATGCCCCATCTACACTAGTCCCACCCCAACCAACACGCCCCATCTACACTAGTCCCACCCCGACAACATGCCCCATCTACACTAGTCCCACCTCGACCAACATGCCCATCTACACTAGTCCCACCCCGACCAACATGCCCCATCTACACTAGTCCCACCTGCCCGCATTTGGCCCATGTCCCTCCAAACCTGTTCTATCCGAGTGTCTCTTAAACGATGTGATAGTCCCCAGCCTAAACTACCTCCTCCGGCAGCTCATTCCATCTACACCCACCACCCTCTGTGTGGAAATGTTGCCTTACCTCAGATTGACATTATTAATGTGAACCATTTGTGCACAACTCTGCTGGTGTGAGTAATAAATGAAATGATAGATAGCAAAAATACAACACCAGTGGTGCAGCGGTTAGAGTTGCTGCCTCACAGCGCCAGAGACCCCCCCCCCGGGTTCATCCTGAATACGGGTGCTGTCTGTACGGAGTGCGGAGTTTCCCGATCTCCCCGTGACCTGCGTGGGTTTTCTCGGGTGATCCTGTTTCCTTCCGCATTCCAAAGACCTGCTGGTTTGTAGGTTTAATTGGCTTCTGTAAAATTGTCCCTAATGTGTGTAGGATGGGGCCTAGTGTACGGGCTGATCACTGGTCGGCGATGAGTCGGTCGGCCGAAGGGCCTGTTTCCGTGCAGTATCTCTAAAATCTAAACATACCCCGCCCCCGGTGACTTGGCCTCCACCGACGTCTGTGACAATGAATTCCCACAGATTCACCACCCTCCGGTTAAATAAATTCCTCCTCATCTCCTTTCTAAAGCATGGGTGGGAAAGGTCAGAGAGGGTGAGGGGCCTGACGTGGGCATTTGGGACTAGCTTCGATAGGCATGGCTGTGGTTTCTGTGCTGAGGGACTGACGGTGCTCACAAAGGGTAGTAGTTGATGCTTCAGCCTGCAGCAACCCAGGGAACTGTGTTCCAGATGCTTCATTAGTTTGTTGTTTCTGCACATCGATCCGGAGGCGATGAAATCGCCCGTTCACATGCAGCCGCCAGAGCAGTGTACAAACGGTGATGACAAATGCAATAAATGCAATATCCAATGCAGAATGGTGCATGATTTTGTTGCAGTAAGCCCGTGGAAGCACGACGAGAGGGGCCGAAGGGCCTGTCTCTCGGCAGGGCGACCACCGACGCTGTCCGTGTGGAGTTTTGCAATGCTTCCCCCTCCGTGATGGACCGGATGCGGGTTGAGGCAGGAGAGACAAGCTCAGCCTTCCTCCCGCGCATACTAGCCCTGAAGGTGCCAAGTGCCGGCCGCCCTCCCCCGGACAACAACCGAGGGGAAAAACACAGAAGAAACCTCTTCCAATCCCCCGTAATTCCCTCAGGGAATGCCCTGTCCTGTCTTTGAAATCAGCCGTCCACAATTGTGCACGATCGGTCAGCATTATCCTTTTTTAACATATAGACGAAAGCTGATCTAGTTCAAGTTGGAATTTGACTTCCGGTGGCGCTATGGAGCCCTAGAGTATAGCGCCAGCCAGCTCCGCAAAAAAATTGTAAAAAACGGGGGTTTTTTTTAAAAGACTTACCGGCTGCCTGCAATACAAAACTGCTTGCTGTTTCTTCACCGCCTGTGCCGAGTGACGTCATCAGGCGCGCGACGAACTATGTCGGTCTCACGGAGCCCTACCGACAAGGTAAAAGGTCGAAAACAAACCGGCAGAGACCGGGAGAAGGCCCAAGTGAAGCCTCGGAGTCGAGTAGGACTCGATCCCTGGAAGATGTGTCCAAAAAACCGGGACAAAAATGGAAGGTGAGGAACTGAAATCTTTTATTTCTCATCAGATGGTTAGCTTAAAGGAAGAATTAAAGGGAGAAATAAAAGATGTAAAGAAGAAATAAATCACATAAATAGTTTGATGGATACTCAGCTGAATCAGATGAAAAATCAACTGAAGACTTAAAACAAGAAACAAAGTTAATATTGAAAAAAAGGTTAAGAAAATGTCGGATGAATTAAAGGAAGAATTTATTGAAATGTTTAACGACATGGAGAAAAAGATGGATAAGAAACTGGAACAAGTTTTAAAAAAGACATTGATAATAGGATTAATCTATTGAAAAAATACAGAAACAACAGATGGCTGAAATAAAGAACCTTGAGCAAACAGCTGAGACGAATGCTTGACTACAGCGAACCTGTTTACAGAAAACGAACGTCTGATGAGCATGCTGACAAAAACAGCAGAGAAATTACTGAGCTAGAAGGACATCAGAGAAGGCAAAATATCTGAGAATTGTAGGGATTCCTGAGGTCTAGAGAATATCGACGGCCCCTGAGAGTTCACTGCTAAATTACTCAAAGAAGTTCTATCTCTGGAAGAAATGCCTTTATTAGCTCGTGCTCACAGTCAGTAGACGTCAGACCAGACCCAACGCTCCTCCCAGACAAATGATTATAAAGGTACAATTTGATTTTGTTCTGGATGAGATTATGCGGAAAGCTTCGAAAACTAGAAAAAACTTGACATTTGAAGGTCAAAGGATTAGTATCTATCGAGTATCCACCAGAGGTCGCCAGGAAACGAAAAGCATTCATATGAGCCAAAAGTCTTTATGCGTGGAGTAGAAAATCTGAGATACGGTTTGAACTACCCAGCGACTTTCAGAGTTTCTTATAACGAATGTGGAATACTTTTTTCAAGACCCCAACCGCAGCATTGGAGTTTGCTCAGCAGCTCAAGACTTGAAGAGTACCTACAAGCAAGTAATATACTGACTTTTATCATCCTCAGTGATATTCAACATGGACTTTTAATATTTACTGAGATCTTCAAGATGATATTGGACTTGATGGAGACAATGTCGAATGGAATGGAGAGGAATAAACGAGATTCGACAAACGTCATCTGGATATCTGGACATTGATAATTAGTTCTAATCATATAACTAATATAAATAATTAACACACACATTAAAGATTATAACACGGTTTTATTATTAGTTTTTCCCACCCTTTTTTTTTTAATTAATTTAGAATCATGTTCACTATTATTAATCACTATTACTAATAATGCGCGTAATAATTGCGCTAAATTTATTCCTTTTTGAACTGATTAATTGTATGTTATTCTTCTTTTTATATAGCCTTTGTATATTTTTTATGTCTAATATTATTTAGATTTTTTTAAGTTAGCTTTAGATATTGATATTTTTAAAGGATGAATTTTTTTTATTCTTCCTCTTTTTTCTTTACTCTCTCCCCTTCCTGTTTTTTATTATCATTCCCCCTCCCTTTTTTTTTTTTTTTAATTATATATATTATACCCCCGTTAAAATATTGTTAAGGAATAATAATTCCCTAAATATTCCAGGAGCTGGTCGTGTTAATAACATCGATGACGGAAGTCGTTTAGATGTATAGCCATCTTAATATGGCTGGCACAAAACTACATCGATTCTAGATGTAGTTCTTTTTACTTCTACACACAATACCTCTATTTATTTTTATCTATCTTTTATATCCATAGAATCTTTGGTTTGATTGGAGTAATATAATGTACCAAGGGAGATATATTCATGAGGGGCAAAAAAGAGATTTAAATTACATCCATTCAGGGTTCAGGTGTAGGGTTGGGTTTATCGCGCTGATCCTTAGATCTGGGGGGGGGGGGGGGGGGGGGGGGGGGCTGCAGATCCCCATAAATCTAAAATGCAAGACTTAAAAAGAAATACGGGGAATGAGGGATTAATTATTCTGCAGTTGGAATGTTAAAGGTATTAATGAAACGATTAAAGAGAGTGAAAAGTATTGACATATTTAAAGGCAAGTAAAGCTGATGTAATTTACATTCAAGAGACCCACCTAAAAAAAGAGGCGGAAAACCCGGTTGAAAGCTAAATGGATCTAGATAAAAATATATCATTCTTCTTTTACACATAAATCAAGAGGCGTAGCAATATTATTTCGTAAGGTACTTTATTTAAACATATATCAACCATAGATGATAAAGATGGTATATATATTATTGTGATGGAGAATTAAATACAGAAAAGTGATTCTTGTTAATATATATGGACCAAATTTCGATAGTCCATTGTTTTTTAAAAAAGTATTTAATAATATTTCCGGAATTAACGCAATATAATTTGATAATTGGTGGAGATTTCAACTGTACATTGATCCTTACTTAGACAGATTACAAACAAAGAAAAAACAAATCACATTCTAGTGATTTGCTAAATGCATATATGCAAACGACCAATATTAAAGATGTTTGGAGAACAGAAAACCCTACAGGACGAGAATATTCTTTTTACTCCCCCAGTGCATAAAACTTACTCAAGAATAGATTATTTTTGGTGGAAGCAAAACTTATTTCACTTACTTATGAAGCTAAATATGATAATATAATAATCTCAGATCATGCCCCAGTAACGTTTAAAATTAAAAGTAATAATAAATAGAAAATTTAAGACAGTGGAAATTTAATCCACAAATTTTAAAAAACAAAGCCACTCAGGAATATATCATAACTCAAATTAAAAATTTTTTTGAAAATAAATGATCAACCAGAGATATCGCGTTCCTTATTGTGGGAAACATTTAAGCATATCTTCGAGGAATAATGATTTCTTCACAAGCATTTGACAATAAAAAGATTCGTGAAAGAACAACAAGATCTAGAAAAGAGGATTAAGGAATTAGATATACAGAATGCAATAAAACCAGATACGATATTACATAATAAAATTGTTATATTGAAATATAAATAAAATAAAATATATACAGGATCAAGTGATAAAAT
This sequence comes from Okamejei kenojei, assembly GCA_035221665.1. NCBI lineage: Eukaryota > Metazoa > Chordata > Chondrichthyes > Rajiformes > Rajidae > Okamejei > Okamejei kenojei. Next base: position 1,343,804 of record CM069139.1, read on the forward strand.
TTTACCTACAAATACTAAACAATTACAGTTTGAATTTGGGGATAAGCCCCAAAAACTGCTGGCTCGACAATTAAGGAAATTGAAGCGGAAAAAAATTATACATAGGATTAAATCACAAAACGGGTGACTTATTAATACAACTAAAGATATTAATGAAAGATTTATGCAATATTATAAAAATTTATACACTGCTAAAACAACAGTAAGTAAAATAGAAATAGATGCATTTATAAAAAAATGTAACTTGAAAGGACTGGATTTACAAAATAGAAAATTATTAAATGCTGATATTTCAATAAATGAAATTAACGAATCTATTAGATCATTAAAAAACGGTAAAACACCCGGGACCTGATGGTATAGGTTCGGAATTTTATAAAACATTTCATGGAATATATAGTCCCATATCTAAAATCATTATATGAACAGATATATACAGAACAGAAGCTTCCAGATACATTGAAACGATATCTATTATAACACTCATACCTAAAATAAATAAAGACTTGGACGAACCAGGATCATATAGAGCAATAGCTCTATTAAATACAGATCAAAAGATATTAACAACAATATTAGCAAAAAGATTGAGTTCAGTTGTTAATGAATTAATACATCCGGATCAAACTGGATTTATACCAAAAAGATATTCTTCATATAATCTAAGACGATTGTTTAATATTATATATTCGAAAAAGAAGTGATAAAAAAGACTTAGTAGTTATTTCACGATGCAGAAAAGGCTTTTGACCAAGTGGAATGGCCTTATTTATTTTCGGTGATGGAAGCCTTTAAACTAGGAGAGGAGTTTATTACTTGGATTAAATTATTATATGCAAATCCAATAGCTAGAATAACACAAATCGAATGTTATCAATTAAATTTAATTTATCACGAGGTTTGTAGGCAAGGTTTGCCCTTTATCACCTTCATTGTTTGCATTAGCAATAGAACACTTGCTCAGAGGGTAAGACTACACCCGGAAATATATGGATATGATACCGCAAATACTAAGAATACAATTTCCTTATATGCAGATGATGTATTACTTTATATCACTCAACCAGAAATAAGTATTCGAAATTTGTTAAAACTAATAACGGAATTCGGATCACTTTCAAGGATACAGTATTAATTGGAATAAAAGTGAACTTATGCCTATAACAATGAATAAGTTACATATATTACAACAATTTCCTTTTAAGATAACAAATGAAAATATTAAATATCTTGGGATTTTGTTACAAAAAAGATTTAATTCTCTATTTAAATCTAATTTCCCCCCATTACTAAATAAATTAAATAAGAATATTTCATATTGGAAAAGTTTACCTATCTCGATGATAGGGAAAATTATGCAATTAAAAATGATTTTTCTCCCACAATTATTATATTTATTTCAATTAATCCCGATATATCCCAAAATTTTTTTAAAAAAAGTAGATTCTTTAAATTACGAATTTCATTTGGATTATAACGACCCATAGAATAAAATAAAAAACATTTATGTAAATCTAAAATAAATGGAGGATTAGCGTTACCCAAACTTGATGTTTTATTACTGGGCAGTTAATATTAAAAAAACATGAATTTTTTGGTTAGGAGAAATAGACAATAAACCAAATTGGTTAAATAGGAAGAGAAGATTGTTCTCCATTAGAAATTAGCTCTATAAATATTGCTAATATTAATGTAGCTAAGAAAGTTTATAGTGAAATCCGATAATAGAAAAATGGAATCCGCATATGGAAACCAAATAAAGAAAGCATTAAAACTAAAAATCTATACCACTAAGTCTGTAAGATTGTTAATAATTTTATGTTTAAACCTTCAATTTTGGATAAGGCTTTTTTTACTAAATGGAAAAATAAAGGAATTTCTAAGATGGGTGATCTTTATAAGGAAACACTTTTCTTTCATTTCAAGAGTTGCAACAAATTTATGGGGCTACATAATAAAGAATATTCAGATATTTACAAATCAGAAACTATGCCTCTGCAAATATATATGAATTTAGAACATAGAAAAATAGAAATTTTAGATGAATGTTTGAAATAAACATCCAAATATGGAAAGAATGCTATCATATATTATATACTATTTTATTGGAAAATGATACCCATCAACAGAAATATACAGAGAGTCTTGGGAAAAGGAATTAGGCCAAATAATAAGACCAGAAATATGGATGAAAGTTTACAACATATACATTATTGTTCATTAAACGCTAAACATTCTCTTATCCAGTTTAAAATATTACATAGATTACATTACTCTAAATCTAAACTTTACATAATATTTTCCAAAAATATCTCCAATATGTGACAAATGTCAAATTTCAGAAGCAAATTTGACACACTCATTTACTAACTGCATAAAAATTGTAGAATACTGGAAGGAAAATATTTAAAATAATCTCGACCGTTATCATATTAATATATAACCCTGACCCAAAGTTAATTATACTTGGTATAATATGAAATGACCAATTAATAACAACGAATCAAAGAACTTTTATGACTATGGTTTAATAATTGGGAAAAAAATTAATATTAAAATTTTGGAAAGGCCCTGCATTCCCAACACAATCAAAATTGTGGAATATAGAAATGTCGGAGGGACACTCCATTTGGAGAGATTGAGGCTTGTCCTTATGGATAGGTTAGATCTCTTCAGATGGATTTGGTCTCCATATATTGAATATTTACAGGGTCATAATGGTTCGGCGCGAACCTGACTGGGACCTGGATATTTGAATGGATGAAAGAGATACATATAATAAATCATGAATATATCTATAAGGACGGATTAATGACGAATATTTTATTCTCATCAAACCTTTTCTTATTCTTTATTTCTATTTCCTAACTTTTCTATTTTCTTATATCTATATAAAAAATTAAAAAACAATATAGAAACACATTATCTTAATATTAGTACGAATATAAAATTATTAGATTTATGAGAACATTATTAGTAATTATTAGTATTTTTTAGTAATTTTTTTATATTTTAATTATATAAAATTATGTACTTTTAATGGTACAATAATTTTAAATTTAAATTTAGCGATAAGATAAAATATTGTTAACATTAGGAAGAAATAATGGAAATTATATAAGTTTTTACTAACTTTTTGTATCAATAATATCATAAAATTTGGCCTTATACCTAAAAAATTAGAGATAAAATGAAAATTACTAATAGTACGAGTATAATGCTAATATTATGAATGTATTAATTAGTATTATGTATCTCTAATTATATAAAATATACAACTTTGAAATTTATAATTAAGGATAATACAGTTATAAATAATATTATTTAGTATGAATCAATTATTAAGACTATGTATTTTTACTATTGAAATATAATGTAAACTGGTACTTTGTTATTTTGTTTCTTATAATAAATAAATTTAAAAAAAAAAAAAAAAAAAAGTTCAAGTTGGAATTTATATGTCACATGCACCAATTAAGGTACAGTGATATTTGAGTTACCATACAGCCATACTGAGTAAAAAGCAACAAGACACACAGCCACATAAAAATAAATCTAACATAAACATCCACCACAGTGGAATCCACATTCCTCACTGTGATGGAAGGTAATAAAGTTCAATCATCTTCCCTTTTGTTCACCCGTGGTCGGGGCTGTTGAACCCTCCGCAGTCGCCGCTCGCTGCCAATAACACTACATAAAAGTCCCTTTAAACTTCCATGATCCAAAGACATCCTCATGAAGAAGGCCTATGCTTGGACAGTTATCCAGCCAGAAAGTGCGAAAGCATGCGGAGTTTGCAATATTTCTTAGAAGTATGAAAGAAATGACTACCTCTTAGGCCACATGCAAGAAATGAATGTTGTTAGCAATATGAAAATGAATCACCTTAAAACTGGCCCTATAGACAGAGAAAAGATAAAGCTGGTCTGTTAGAGGAAAATGAGAATCGAGAGGCCATGCTTCCTGATCTGGGGAACATCATAGAAAAGGAAGTACGGTTTATGTCAAATTTACGCTATGGGAGTATTCAAGATCCTAAACCAATCACAACTGTCAAAGGTTCTACCTACTAAAACAAAAGGAAGATCAGGACCTAAGGGAAGTAGTCTTGATTCCGCTGTAAATACCTGTAGAAACGAAAGGCCAAAAGGAAGAAGATACATCTACTGTTAAGCCAAGATGGTTCTGCTTGTTATCCTGCGAGAAGAAGACAGAGGAATGACAAAGAGATGGCCCACGAGGAGAGGGGAGGGGGGGGGGCTGTCAATGACCGGTCAGCTCGGACCTTGCATCTCATCCCATGAATGGACACCACATTCTTGACAGGGCCAAGGAGAGCTTGTAATAGGAACACTTCCCCATCCGTTTCTCTCCACGGATGGATGACCTGCTGAGTTCTACCAGCACTTTGGAGGGGAATGGACAGGTGACTTTGGACTGATGGAGTCGGGGGAGAAAGCTGGAAAAAAGAGATGGGGTTGGGACAGACTCTAGGACTTGATTAGGAGGGGGGAGTTTCCTTAATTTGCAGAATTCAATGTTCATGTCATTGGGCTGTAAGCTATGAGGTGCTGTTCCTCCAGTTTGCGTGTCACCTCACTCTGGGAATGGAGGAGGCCCAGCACAGAAACATCAGTGTGGGAGTAGGAAGGGGAGTTAAAATGGTTGGCAAGCGGGAGATCCAGCAGGCCTTTGAAGACCAAGCGCAAGTGTAGGGTGAAATGCACGCCTAGTCCTGATACAATAGACATTATACAAGAGGCAATAGGTGCAGTAGGCCATTCAAACCTTCGAACCAGCACCACCATTCGTGATCATGGCTGATCATCCACAATCAGTACCCCGTTCCTGTCTTCTCCCCATATTCCCTGACTCCGCTATCTTTAAGTATAATGCTAATATTATGAATGTATTATTAGTATTATGTATCTCTAATTATATAAAATATACAACTTTGAAATTTATAATTAAGGATAATACAGTATAAATAATATTATTAGTATGAATCAATTATTAAGACTATGTATTTTTACTATTGAAATATAATGTAACTGGTTGTTATTTTGTTTCTATAATAAATAAATTATAAAAAAAAAAAAAAAAAAAAAAAAAGAGCCCTAACTTTAAGACTCTCGCTTGAAAGTATCTAGAAAACCGGCCTCTACCGCCCTCTGAGGCAGAGAATTCCACAGACTCACAACTCTCTGTGTGAAAAAGTGTTTTCTCATCTCCGTTCTAAATGGCTTACCCCTTATTCTTAAACTGTGGCCCCTGGTTCTGGACGTCCCCCAACATCGGGAACATGTTTCCTGCCTCTAGCGTGTCAAAACCCTTAATAATCCTATATATTTCAATAAAAATCCCTCTCATCCTTCTAAATTCCAGAGTATACAAGCCCAGCCCCTCCATTCTCTCAGCATATGACAGTCCTGCCATCCCGGGAATTAAAATTGTGAACCTTTGGAGACCAATATAGGGCCCTATACAACTGCAGAAGGACCTCTTTGCTCAAATATCAACTGCTCTTGTTATAAAGACCAACATGCCATTCTTCACGGCCTGCTGTACCTGCATGCTTACTTTCATGAACAAGGACCCCCAGATCCCATTGTACTTCCGCATTTCGCAACTTGACACCATTTAGATAATAATCTGCCTTCCTGTTTCTGTTACCAAAGTAGATAACCTCACATTTATCCACATTAAACTGCATCTGCCAACACACCCAACCTGTCCAAGTCACCCTGCATTCTCATAGCATCCTCATCACAGTTCACACTGCCATCCAGCTTTGTGAGATCTGCAAATTTGCTAATGTTACTATTAAATCTCTTCATTGATGTATATGGTAAATAGCTGTGGTCCCAGCACCGAGCCTTGCGGTACCCCACTAGTCACTGCCTGCCATTCTGAAAGAGACCTGTTTATCCCAACTCTGGGTTTCCTGTCTGCCAACCAATTTTCTATCCATGTCAGCACTCTACCCCCAATACACTATGCCCTAAATTTGCCCACTAATCTCCCATGGGGAACCTTATCAAATGCTTTCTGAAAGTCTAGGTACACTACATCCACTGGCTCTCCCTTGTCCATTTTCCTAGTTACATCCTCAAAAAATTCCAGAAGATTAGTCCCCTTCGTAAATCCATACTGACTCGGACAGATCCTGTTACTGCTATCCAAATATGCGGCTATTTCATCTTTTATAATTGACTCCAGCATCCTCCCCACCACCGATGTCATGCTAACTGGTATATAATTCCCTGTTTTCTCTCTCCCGCCTTTCTTAAAAAGTGCGATAACATTAGCTACTCTCCAATCCAACATGAATCTATGAACATTGGAAAATTATCACCAATGCATCCTTGATTGCTAGAGCCACTTCCTTAAGTACCCTGGGATGCAGACCACCAATCCCTGGGGATTTATCTGCCTTCAGCGCCATCAGTCTACCCAACACCATTTCCTGCCTAATGTAGATTTCCTTCAGTTCCTCCGTCACTCCAGATCCTCTGGCCACTAGTGCATCCGGAAGATCGTTTGTGTCCTCCTTAATGAAGATGGATCCAAAGTACCCGTTCAACTCATTTGCCATTTCCTTGTTCCCCATAATAAATTCACCTTTTTCAGTCTTCAAGAGTCCAACTTTGGTCTTAACTAATGTTTTCCTCTTAACACACGTAAAGAATGAACAGCAGATGCTGGTTTAGAAAGAGAGACACAATCTCCTGGAGTAACTTGCACGCCTGGAGAGCATGGACAGGCAACATTCTAGGTCAGGACCCTTCTTCAGACTGCTTGGTGTGGGGGGTGGAGAAAGTTGGAAAGGAGAGGTGGGTCGCCTTAGATTGCTTTCCCTCTACAGATGAGGCCTGACCCACTGAGTTCCTCCACCGCTTTAGAGGGAATGGACAGACGACGTTTTGAGTCAGAACCCTTCTCCAGACAGAGTGGAGAGGGTGGGGGGAGGAAGCTGGAAAAGAAAGATGGGGCTGGACAAAGTCTGGCAAGTGATAGGTGGACACAAAATGCTGGAGTAACTCAGTGGGACTGACGGCAACTCTAGAGAGAAGGAATGGGTGATGTTTAAAGTTGAGACTCTTCTTCAGAAGTGATAGGTGCATATAGGTGAGGGAGACACAAGATACGGCAGATGCTGGAATCTTGCAGAGAACACAATTTAGTTAAATGCACAGAATCAGTGGGGGAATCGAGGACCAGAGGGCATGGGTTCAAGGTGAAGGGAAAAAGATTTAAAAGGAAACTGAGGGGTAACTTTTTCACACAGAGGGTGGTGGGAGTATGGAACTAGTGTAGCTGGGACATGTTGGTCGGTGTGGGAAGTTGGGCCGAAAGGCCTGTTTCCACACTGTATCACTCTATGATTAACTAAGCTGGAGTAACTTAGCGGGTCAGGCAGCATCTGTGTCTATCTAAACAGCGCCTAGCTATCCACGTGGCGGAGTGCCAGCAGGCTGGAGGAACGGGCAAAGGCCTAGCCGCAGAGCTGGCAGGTGAAGGGGCGCTGGCCAGTGTGGACACGTCGGTGCTCCAGCAGGTGGTGAAGCCGGCTGAGCCATACTCAGCGCACACAAAAGGTCTCTCTCTGGTGTGTATCCGCTGGTGCTCCCGCAGCCCCCGTGCTCTCTTGTCACAGTGGGAGCAGTCGCTCGGCGGCGTGGGCCCGCCGGTGCTGCCACAACCCCCGTGAGCTGTCAAACTCCTCACCGCATTACGGGCAGTCGTAGGGCTGGCCACTGGTGCGCACGCGCTGGTGAGACAGGGTATGGGAGGCCATGGTAAAGTGCTCTCCACACACTGGGCTGGAGACGGGACGGTCGCCGGCATGCACCCGCTGGTGGGACAGCAGCTTGTAGGGGCTGGTGAAGCCTTTGCCACACTGGGCGCAAGTGTAGGGGCGCTCGCTGGAGTTGGTGCGCTGGTGCACCAGCAGGTGACTGGACTGGGTGAAACCCTTGCCGCACTGGGCACAGGTGTAGGGGCGCTCGCCAGTGTGAGTGCGCTGGTGCACCAGCAGTTTTTTGGAGCGTGGAAGCCCTTGCCGCAGTCGCTGCAGGTTTTGGGGCACTCCACAGTGTGCACGCGCCTGTGCACCTGCAAGTCCAGTGACGACTCAAAGCCTTTGCCGCAGCCGGCACAGGTGACGGGCCACTCACTGCTGTGCACAAGCTGGTGTTCCTGCAGCCCTGTCAACTGGGCAAAGTTCTTTCTGCAGGTGGAGCAGCAATAGGGCTTCTCGCCTGGGTGCACCCACTGGTGGCTCTTCAGGTGTTGCGCCGTCTTGAAGCTCTTGCCGCAGGCGGAGCAGGTGAAGGGCCTCTCGCCGGAGTGCACGTGGTTGTGCTGTAGCAGGCTGCAGGAGCTGGTGAAGCTCTTGCCGCACTCCGAGCAGTCGAAGGGGCTTTCTCCCGTGTGCACCCGCCGGTAGGTCTCCAGCTGGCTCGGGCTCTGCCAGGCCTTGCCACACACGTCGCACGCATAACGCTTCTCCTTGTTGTGCCCCATCATGTGGTCCCCCATCGAAGCTCAGCCGCACATTGAGCAGATGGGGGGGGGGGGGGTGGGCTCGCCGGCACCCTGACCACCCTCCCTGGCCGCTCACGTCTCCGTCCACAGCAATGGCTCCTAAACCCTGCAGGAGGGGAACACAGAGGGTCAACAAGCTGGCAAACAGGACATTACTAGTACATATTGGGTGCGTTTATGGAGGAGAAATTCTGCGCAACAAAGTGGCGCAGCGGTACAGTTGCTGCCTCACCGCCAGAGATCCGGGTTCGATCCAGACTACGTGATATCCTAGTTAATAATGGAATATTTTATGTATTTTATTAAGTAAAATTAGTTTGGGTTTTGGGTTCTGAGTAAACGAAAGCTTTGAAATTTGGGTTCTGTAGAAGGGCTGGGTAATCAGGAAATTGGAGGCCAGTATTCAAACTGTATCCAAGCTGCTTCCTGTTGTGCCCAAGCAAAAGATATTGACAATGGTGAGAGGGGATGTACTTGCTGAGAAGGTTCTGGCTTCTGTAAACACAAGCGGATGAGGATGAGCTTCCTGAGAAATTGGTATTCTCGACTAGCAGGAACTTCTGTGGGCAATTGATAAGGATCTTTACATTGGTTAAGAAGGTACTGCAGATGATAGACCTTTGACTAACTTCCTGTTATTTGGGGTTTCGTAACTAAAGTTTGTGATCGATATAACTATAGCATGAGAAGAATTGTATTAGTGACAAGCATGCTATAAATGGGTAGAGCTGTGATTGATACGTTAGATGCCATTGCTGCCATTCTGTATGAACATGTGACTATGTTTCCAAAACAGTATAAAATTATGCTGTATGTCTTCATTCATTAGAGTGATGGCCTGGGAGGAGTTAAGTATCTGCTGTATGTTTGACTTTGTATCTCCTAGCACTCTCTAGCTAAATGATCATTAAAGCTTGTATTGGTTTTACCTAACTTATTGTAAGTTGTCTGTTTTAAGAAAATGAACCTTAACATACGGGTTCTGTCTGTGTGGAGTCTGTACATTCTACCCTAGACCTGCGTGGGTTTTTACTCCGGGTGCTCTGGTTTCCTCCAACATTTCAAAGACGTTCAGGGTTGTAGATTAATCTCAAAATTGTTAAATTATCCCTAATGTGCGTAGGATAGTGCTAGTGTACGGGGTGATCGCTGGTCGGCGCGGACTCTGTGGGCCGAAGGACCTGTTTCTGCACTGCATCTCAAAACTAAACTAAACTAAACCAAAGAAGGGTCTTGACCTAAAATGTCACCCATTCCTTCTCTCCACAGATGCTGCCTGACCCGCTGAATTACTCCAGCACTTTGTCATAGATTCATAGAGTGATACAGCGTTGGAAAGAGGCCCTTTGGCCCAACTCGTACTTGCACTCCTAGATCCCTCGGCTCCACACATTCCCCCAGCGCCCCGCCATTCACAGTGAAGACCCTGCCCTGGTTTGACTTCCTAAACTGCAACACCCTCTCCACCCACAAACAATGTGACCTCCTCCCTGTGGCTCCCTGCCCTTTACCCCTGCTGCCGCCTCCTGCTCCTTACCCACTTTGCTCCTCCCCCTCCTCCCTGCCCCCAAACAATGTGAACCCACCCCCACCTGGCTCTCTACCCTCTTCCTTGGCTCACTTGACCACTCTCCCCCCCCCCCCCAGTTCCATGCCCCCCATTCATCCCCCTCGGCACCAAACCCACTCCCCCTTGAATCCACCCCCTCCGTTTGCTCCTCCGCTGCTCACTTTACCCCCTTTCCACCTGCAGCCCCTTCACCCTCCTCTCTCTCTCTCTCTCTCTCTCTCTCTCTCTCTCTCTCTCTCTCTCTCTCTCTCTCTCTCTCTCTCTCTCTCTCTCTCTTCCCCCCCCCCCTCAGGCGTTATTAATACATTTTAGGTATGTACTTTTGTAGCAAAGTTAACTACATAAGCTTTTGCATATGACATTTGCAACATAAGTTTTCTGTTGCACATGAGATTTTTTTTTGTCATAATTTAGCCGTTTAGCTCATACCTGTAGCCTTAGTTTAATACATTTTGGAGTAATGCTTTCACAATTTTTACTTAATTCAATGGAATTTTAATTTTGTCATGGTCCTTTCTGTCATTTTGTTTTCCTTTAGCATAATTATGGTTTTTATTTCAAGAATAAACATTTAAAAAAGCCGCAATAGCACAGCTACGACCGTTAGACTCAAACCTTTATGGACATGGGTTTAAAAGGCAGCCTGATGATTCATGTGGTTCTTATGAAATTCCAACGTGTGATCAGTCATTGCTGCCCCGTACAGAATGCTCATACACCCTGAGGAGGCATGTGCATCAGCTGTACTAATACAGTGGCCCAGCCATGACGTGGTGTGCCAGGCCTCACTAATATAAGTATAACTATCTGTAAGTAAAAGCACTTTGCTTGACAATATTAAATTATTATCTTGACAGAACTGAGCCATATGATTGGCAAATAATGAGTTCCTATCTGAGATATCTGCATTCATATCCGCAATGACATATACACTATGATAATGATTGTTTTGAATGAAAGAATAGATGAAAGCAAGCCTATTTAAATATTCAGCCTCATTCAGATGAAATTCATAGGGTGTATATACATTCAGGTTAACAAATCCCTTGGCGTTGTGAGCAAAGTGCATTGCAATACACCAGTCAGCATCAAACCGATTTGTTCAAGTGCAAACAAACTTCGCTCTCTGTCTCTGTGATGCTTCCCCATTAATACCATCAATCTTCACATAAGTATTGCTTAAAGATGTCTTTAAAAAGTTCAACGTAAAGGTATTAGTTTTGCCTCGTTTGATGATATCAGATGTTTCTCTCAATGCCATGCTGTAGAATGAGATGCGATCATAATTTTGAATGGTCAACGCGTCATGTACCACCAACATTGGTTTGGTTTCATTGCTGCAAATATTTAACAGCTGGTTAGAAACTGAGCATTGGCTGATTTTTTTTGAGCTGTGCTTTCAAAAACATACATTGTTTCAGTAAAAAGCATGTCCTACCTCCTCTTGCTACCAGCTTCCTCCTCAAATAAATAAATAAAACAAATCTCAATAGACTGAGATGGATCGTCATGATCCCAACGGCAGATGTTTCACCAAATTGCTACAAAAAAGGCCACTGATAATTCCCACTTCCCAACTCTTTGCCGCTGTCACACAGACATAAAGTGGATATTGTCGAAGTGACATCGAACACGGGGGAAAGCATTAGGGATGTGGATTAAAATAAGTGCGAGTATGCAACTTACCAGGAAGACTGGGCAGGTCGTGGGATTTTATCTGGAGAAGATGTCAGAGATAATGGGATGGAATATTTTAGGATCAGCGTCGGATTTAAATGGGTGGGGGTTGGAAATAATATCACTACTTCTGGGGGGACCAAAAATCAACGCTGAAATGAAAAGTCGCCTTTAATTCCATAAGAACTGCAGTAAAGCGAACTTGGAACTCGTAGGATGGCCTAAAGACAATATTGCAGATAAATTTAAGTTGAAGTGGGATAAATACATGAGGATTCCTGCAATTTGGGGCATTGTTGTCGGATGTGTGAGTAGATGGAACAGGTGGAACTTTGACACCGTTCTGAATTACTGGTAAATGCAGCATTTATTTCCGAAATTTAACCCACCATTTTGTGACTGTGCACTTTTCACTTCAGCAAACTGTAGTGTAACCCCTCACCTTCAGAAATATCACGCCGTCCTTGTGGTCTATCTGTTCCTGTAACTTAGAGAGTTCCTCCTGAATGGAATTTGAATTCTCTCGAATCACTGGAAGATTTTTCTCCATTGTTTTTACGATCTTCGCCTCTTCTTCTCGGATATCTCCGAGTAAGCGCTGCTCGTCCTCCGCGAGAATCTGGTGCAGTTTAACAAACTGTGACTGAAGGCTGTGTGACTTCAGATGAAAGATGAGAATCAATATATTATGTCACTGCTGTGTTTCCTCATGACATGGAAGGTGACATTTGGCGAATCAATCCCATCTGTATCTCTTGTTCCTCTTTACCCTGACTCAGTCTGAAGAAGGGTCTCGACCCAAAATGTCACCTATTCCTTTTATCCAGAAATGCCGCCCGACCCGCTACATTTTGTGTCTAGCCTTTAATCTCTCAGCTTGATATAGCAGAATCTCCCTGAATTTGCTTGCGCTGCCTCTGCAAGAATCTTAGACAGAGCAAAATTGTCTTAAATCTGGACCAAGGACATAGAAAATCCAGCTATAGATTCATACACCAGCCTAGAACCAATTACTTCTGCCAAAGGTTAGGACAGTTTCATCAATCTCCAGAACAAATTCAAAAGACAGGAACACAATGTTACTGAATTTATTGCAGTATCGCTGTTAATTGACTGGGGATGGTGGGACTGGGTTGGCCAGTTGTTTTTTTCCTATTATTGATACATTAAGCCGAGCGAATCTTTTTCTCGAGATTTCTCTCTGCTTCGTCTACTTCATTCAACTCCAACCTGTCACGTTTCATTCTCCAATTTCATTATCGCTGTTGCTGCAATTTTCTGACCTTTCTGTCCTGGGCCTCCTCCATGGCCAGAGTGAGGACCATTGTAAATTGGAGGAGCAGCACCTCATATTTCGCTTGGGCAGTCTGCACCCCAGCGGTCTGAACATTGACCTTTAGTTTCAGGTAGTCCCTACTTCAGGGCTGCCAACATTGCGTGAGAGTTGGGAGTGAGAAATTGTGAGAGACCAAGCCCTGGGGACATCTGAAGATTCAAAGTTTAATATACTAATTGTGCTGATACTAAGTGTCCCCTCCTCCCATTGGTGGGGAGCTTTTGCATTTTTCAGCTTGAAATTTTGCAATCTGGTGCATACAGTAGCGAGTCTTTTAACTGACACTTGAATGCAATATTTATGCTTTAAATTGGATTAGGTATGAATAAGGTTAGGCTAAATTATATTCCTAATTACATTCCACAGTAGAGCCCAGGCTCTGATCAATAGGTGCAGCACATGAATGATCCTAGTATATTCATGCATGGAAATCAGATTATAATCTAACACTTGGCCCATGTTGACCAACCTGGGTCTCAGTGCACACCTGGTACTACCCCTAACCCTGACTCCAATTGCATACCTTCTCTCATTCCTGACCCTGAGTACAGTCTTACACCTGCCCCCCTATTCTACCCTGATCATAGCTGCTTTCCTGCTTAGGTTCCCAGTGCTGAACACTCCCATTGTCCCAGCTTTGACTGCACGCCTAGTACTATTCCAGACCTTGACTTTGGATGCACATTTGGCCTTGCTCCTAGCCCCTTTGCACTGACAATATATCTGGTCCACACATGAAGGCCCATATCTGACCCCCTGGACTTAACCTATTACGTTCAAGTCCACGGGTGCTTATCTAATGCGGTAATCTTTTATGGGGCACTTCACGGACCTAATTTTGTATAGTCAGTGAGGTAACAAAATTTGCTACATCCACTGGCTTCCTTGTTATCTAACATGCTAGTTACTTTGTCAAATAAGTCATCAATTGGTTGAACATAATTTCTCATCCATAAAATTATACTCACTCAGCTGTATAAGTATTCTGTTACCATTTCCTTCATTTTCCTAACAAACTGTCCTGAAGTCATTTCCACCCCCAATATTTTCAGTATTTTGCTGTCTTCCTCTCAGCTGGGACATTTCTGAAATGCAATTTTTCTGAAGTCCAATAGTTGAGTGGCAAATGACAATAGTGCTACCTTCCCTATATTTAACTGAAGGAAATAATGGCTTATCAGGGTTGTATGTTTTGACAGACAGCCTGACACCTTGCATGTCATTTTAATATTACACTTATCCCACCCCCTGGATATTCCAGATTAATAAATTAAAGTTGTCAAATAATTACAAATCAGGCTAATTACAAATCAATAACTTTAGCCAACTCCTAAACACGAAGCGCTGAGCATTGGGACCCAGACATCACGGACAACGGACCTCAGTTCCCCGTTCACATCTGGCAATGCTCTGTCTGAACAAGGGGCCACGGAGCGTTTTTGAAAGTGGGGGGGCTGAGTGATCACTGATAACTGACCTTGGAGGTACCTGGCAAGGGAGTGAAGGAACTGAGCGGGGGGAGGGTGTGGGAGGGGGCTGTCCCCCCTCCCACGATAGGGACTTTTTGAAATTTGATGTATTAAAATCATATTTTAGTGCATTGTAGAAGTATGATTTCTATGTTTTTTGTTTGAAGTATTTTTAAGAGGTAACGTTTTAAGGGTGGTGGGTGTATGGAACAAGCTGCCAGAGGAGGTAGTTGAGGCAGGGACTATCTCAACATTTAAGAAACAGTTAGACTGATGCATGGATAGGACAGGTTTGGAGGGATATGGATCAAAAGCAGGTTGTGTAGCTGGGACATATGGCGATGTGGGCAAGTTGTGCCGAAGGGCCTGTTTTCGTACTGTATCACTCTATGACTACATTATACCCCCCCCCCCCCCCCTCCCACGCATGAATGCTTCAAAATCAAATGGTAGAATTTTATTGCCATATACTCAAGCATAGAAACATAGAAAATAGGTGCAGGAATAGGCCATCGGCCTTTGAGCCAGCACGGCCATTCAATATGATCATGGCTGTTCATCTAAAATCAATAACTCTTTCCTGTTTTTTCCCATATCCCTTGATTTTGATAACCTCAAGAGCTAAATGTAACTCCCGCTTGAAAATATCCAGTGAATTGGCCTCCACTGCCTTCTGTGGCAGAGAATTCCAAAGATTCACAACTCTCTGCGTGAAGAAAGTTTGTCCTCATCTCAGTCCTAAATGGCCTACTCCTTATTCTTATACTCTGTGACCCCTGGTTCTGAACTCCTCCGGGAACATTTTTTCCTGCATTTACAGTAAGTGAAAATCTAGCAGGCAAGCAGGATGCTTTCTCCAACCACCCCGACCTAAAGGCCACTATCTTCCACAGTTTCTACCCAGTCCTTGGTACTTCCTTCCAGCAGCCACTGGCTGTCGTCCTGGATGCACCGAGTCGCAGCCTGGTCCATGCCGGACACCTGGGCAAATTCGGCACAGAGACTCTCACGGCAGCGGCGCAACGCTTCCGGTGCCTCCAACGGCCCGTGACTCTTGCACTGAGGCTGCTCCATGGCTGGAGATGCAGCGAGTGACTTGCCAGCTCAGCAATCACTTGCCAGCCCGGCAAACATTTGCCAGCCCTGGCTCCCCATCTGCATCGGTACAGCCGCTGCTGCTGCTTCCATCCCTCCCTCTGCCCCAGCTCTCCAACACCCGTGGCCCATGCAGTTGATGAGCTTTGAAATTTGCAGAGTGTGAGAAATTTGTGATCAGCGTGAGAGCGTGAGAATTTGGCCAAATGCATGATTGTCATGCTCAATGTGTGAGAGTTGGCAACCCTGACTAAGGTCACTGAACTGATGGAGGGTCGGCCAGCTTTGTTAGGGGCATTCGTTCCCAATATCGCTGCTTCCCTCTGCCATTTTTGTTGTGGGCAGTGAAACAACTTAAAGTAATTTTAAAAGATGAAATCCTTCCAAAGGGAACATTTAATCTGTCTTGAAGTTGGCGTTGTGAGGGATAAAGTGATTAAACCCTATTAAAGAAAGGAGTTTTAAAGAGAATTCAAACAGAGAGGGGCTGGAGAGAGGATTCTGACACAGCAGTGTCTGAAGGTTGCCAGACCCATCCTTGAGTCCTTGAGTAAGAAGTGATAGCATTGTATAGCGGTAGAAGGGAGTGATGTAGAGAGATCCCTATCAGTGGAAGGGAGTGATAGAATGGACCCTTGTCACTATAGCTTAGCTTTAGTACTGATATAGGAAAACTGAGAGGGTTCACTAGGAGGTGAGTAAAACTGGGCCAGGTCATGAGCAACTGAGCATGCTTAATAGAATAAATGAATATTACAACACACCCCTGGTCAAGAAATTGCTCATTACCATGAACATGTTTGAACATGCAATGTATGATATGGGGGGTGCGAGGGGATGTACGGTGGGATGTACCTACAGATTGTGCACCTCCGACCCTGATTGGAGAAGGGTCCGGAGGGGAGGTTGAATGTAAGATTCTGTGTATAAAGGGGGATGATTGCTCTGGCTTCGGTGTGTCTCGAATTGGAGAGGCACCCAGTCTGCAGACTCGTAAAATAAAGAAATCTCTTGCTTCCAAGATTTAGTCTTTGAGTATTAATTGTGTATTAATTGTGAGCATAAAGGGTATCTCACAAATTGGGGGCTCGTCCGGGATCGCCACTCCGGCTGCTTGGTGGAGGCAAAGAAGATGGGGAAGGTGCACCCAGCTGATTTCAGCAGTCTCTGATCTCCTTGCTTGCCATCAGCAGTTTGAGCGAGTGATATTCGGTTGAAAAGACTCGGGAAGCAAGAGGGGGTGTAAGGTAAATACGTACGGGACGGTCGAGCGATTCTTGTGCACAGGCCCCAGGTAAGAAAAGCGACTATTAAGTATTGCCTGGGCGACCCGGGTCTGTCGGACGGGAATAGTCCGACGAGACGATGGGAAACCGGAACGGGAAAAGTAAGGGTCCGGGGAACCTGGATGAGGCTCATACTGATATGGAGCCTAACATTCTGCCCGATAGTCCGTTGGGGCGAATGTTGGATGGGGTGAAGGGAACACCCGGGGTAAGAGTAAGGAAACTATGATAAAGTTTTGTTACTTTGATTTAAAAAGGAGATGAAAAGTTTATTGGAAGACCCCTTGGGACTGGCTGAACCAATAGATCAGTTCCTAGGGCCAAAAAAAATGTTTTTATGAAAAATATTGAGTTGTTTCAAACAATCTCATTGAAGTAAGAATGGAACTAATGTGATGTGTGTGTAAAAACCGGTTTTGTATGAATGAGGAAGTTTGTATATGTGATAGGTTTGTTTGCTGTGGGCCACGTGTTGTAAGGGTATGTGTGTGTGTTCCTTTAAGAAATTGTAAGCAATGGGGGAGGTTATTGTAAGGTAACGGACAACGCTTTGTAACATCGCAACTTAAAAAGGGGAAGTTGGAAAATGTAGGTTGCTTGGCTTCTATAGATTTCTTTTCAGTAAAGTTAATTTGGAAAATTGTTAGTCGTATGTATTTAAACTAGGAATTGGAATTTGGGAATTGTAGGGGGAATGGTTTGAACAAAATTAGAAATAAGTTAATTGCTGAATAACAAGCAGCTTTTATGGTTTGTTTAGATAAACATTCTGGTTGGAGAAGGGTAATAAATTAATGGGGCCCAAGAAAAAAAAAAAAGGAGTTGGCAGACAATGATGTCAATAAGGGGAAGTTTGTTTACTTCAGAAGAAAGACAGATGGTCAGACAGGCAGGAGAAAGGGTTACAGGCTCAAGTGGGAGCAGTAAAATATCCCATCACTGCGCCGAATTGGAGTAATCAAACAGAGGAAGGAAGAAAAAGTATGAGAGATCTCAGGGAGATAATAATCAAGGGAATTAGAGAAGCCATTCCCAAGGGACAGAATTTCGAACGGGCTTTTGAAAATCAGCAGAACAAGGACGAACCTCCAACAGTGTTCTTACAAAGATTAAGGAAGAATGTCCAGCAGTATTCGGGGATAGACCCTGATACGACCGCAGGTCAGCAGTTGTTGAAGGTTAATTTTGTAACAAAATCATGGCCGGATATTAGAAAGAAATTGGAAAAATTGGAAGATTGGAATGAAAAACCATTGAATCAGTTGTTAACAGAGGCTCAAAAGGTATATGTAAGACGGGATGAGGAGAAACAGAAGGGAAAGGCAAAAATGATGTTGCAAGCAGTACAGCAAGGAGTACAGAAGGGGGGAATCGAAGGTGGTAGAAAGCCGGGTGCTCGTGGAGACCGGGGAAGAGGAAGCGGTAGTATTAGAGGACGAGGAAGAGGTGAATGGAGGGACCGAAGTTGGGGTCCCCGGGAAAACAAGGAACAAGGATCAGGAGGGTGGTACACGGGGCCACCCCGGTGTTATTATTGTAAAGAGCCGGGTCATTTCAACAGGGAATGTCCCAAGCTACGACGGGAGGTGCAGTCGTACGCACTCAAGGAGGAAGAATAGGGGAGTCAGGGGTTCCGCTCCCTGGGGTGTATGGGATACACACGGTAACCTCTGGTAAACTTGAGATTAGGACCCCAGGGAGAGGATATGATATTTATGGTAGATTCGGGAGCAGAAAGATCGAGTGTAACTAAGGCACCAGAAGGAATGAGATTGGGTAAAAAACAAGTTAGAATCTCAGGGGTAGAAGGGAAAGTGATGACATTACCCGAGGTAGAAGGGGTGGTGGTGAAATATGAGAATCGGGAAACTATGGAAGATTTAATCTTGGTACCCCAGGCAGGGATAAATTTGATGGGGAGAGACTTACAAATCCGATTAGGAATGGGAACAGCCCCCGTAGGGGGACAGATAATAGTCCAATTGTATAACTTGACCACGGAGGATGAGGGAAGAATAGTCCCGCAGGTGTGGGCCAAGGAAGGAAACCGGGGTGGGCTGCAGATCCCACCCTTGAAAATAGCTCTGAAAAAAGAAAGTGAGATAGTACGGGTAAGGCAATATCCAATTTCTATGGAAGGAAGAAGATGACTTCAGCCAATTATAGAGAACTTACTAAAGGACGGTATATTAGAGAGTTGTATGTCCCCATATAACACCCCCGTACTCCCCATTAGGAAGACCAACGGGACGTTCAGATTGGTCCAGGATCTCAGGGAATTAAATAAGGTAGTTAGAACGCGACACCCGGTAGTCCCGAACCCGTATACCATAATGGGACGGATACCCCCGAATCACAAGTGGTTCAGTGTGGTAGATTTAAACGACGCTTTTTGGAGCTGTCCCCTGGCTGAAGAGAGCAGGGACCTTTTTGTGTTTGAATGGGAAAACCCAGAGACCCAAAGGAAACAGCAGTATCGGTGGACTGCACTCCCTCAGGGATTTACAGAGTCCCCGAACCTGTTTGGACAGATATTAGAACAAGTATTAGAGGACGTCCTGAGGACTGATGAGACACAGCTGTTGCAGTATGTGGACGACCTATTACTATCAGGGGAAGAAGAGGAGGCAGTTAAGGACGCAACAATAGCCCTCCTGAACTTTCAGGGGGAAAAGGAGTTGAGAGTGTCTAAAAGTAAATTACAGTTTGTAGAACGAGAAGTTAAATATCTAGGACACCTGATAAGCGATGGGAAAAGGAGAATAAACCCGGAAAGGATAGCGGGAATTACCGGACTGCCAATGCCGAAGAATAAGAAGGAGATTAGGAAGTTTCTTGGACTGATTGGATATTGTAGATTATGGATAGATGACTATACCCGACAGGTTAGGTTTCTATATGATAAATTAGGTGAAGAAAATGATAAAGTAAAGTGGGAATCCGGGGACGAAACACCAGTTTAGGAAATTAAAGAACAGTTTAATCACTGCCCCTGTACTGGCTCTCCCGTCTATTGACCAGCCATTCCATCTTTTTGTGAATGCAGAAAATGGAATTGCACTGGGAGTACTGACCCAAGAGAAAGGAGGGAAGCGGCAGCCCGTCGCGTTCCTCTCCAAACTCTTGGATCCAGTATCGCGGGGATGGCCAGTATGTATTCAAGCGGTAGCAGCAACAGCAGTGTTAGTGGAGGAAAGTAGGAAATTGACGTTTGGAGGAACTCTGGTGGTGTCCACTCCCCACACGGTCCGGACAATACTAACTCAGAAGTCCAGTTGGTGGTTGACGGATTCTAGAATCTTGAAGTATGAGGTAATACTTATGGAGAAGAATGATTTGACCATAGTAACGGATAAAAACCTAAATCCCTCTCAGTTTTTGTACTCGGCAGGTGCTGAGCAGGAAGGAGAGTTATCAGAACATGATTGTAGTGAGATAATAGAACTTCAGACAAAGAGTAGGGAAGATTTAGAAGAACGACCGCTCGAGACAGGGGAAAGATGGTTCATTGATGGTTCTTCCCGATGCATAGACGGAAAAAGGTATAGTGGGTATGCTATAATAACCGGAGAAGGGTTTGAAAAAGTGGAAGCAGGCAGGTTACCAGGAAGTTGGTCCGCGCAAACGTGTGAACTGTATGCATTACTGAGGGCATTGGAACTATTGAAAGGGAAAGAAGGAACTGTGTATACGGATTCCAAGTATGCCTTTGGGGTGGTACACACCTTTGGGAAAATCTGGAAAGAAAGAGGGATGATTACAGCTAGAGGGAAAGAGTTGGCTCATGAGCAGTTAATTGAGAAAGCTTTGGAAGCACTAAAATTGCCAGAAAGAATAGCGGTGGTCCATGTAGCAGGCCACCAGAGAGGGAATTCGCTGGAAGCTAGAGGGAATAGGGCAGTCGATAGTGCCGCTAAGACAGCAGCGACGGAAGGAACGGTAAAAATGCTGTCTCTAATACCGTTGAGAGAGGGAATAGAGAAGATACCTGTATTCTCACGGGAGGAGGAAGATAAAATGAATGAGTTGGGTGCCCGGCGCTCCACGGACGGGAAGTGGTGGACGCCGGACGAAAAACAAATAATTACTAAAGGATTGACGAGGGATTTGATTAGACAACTACATTCGCAATCGCACTGGGGAGCTCAGGCTCCGTGCGACACGATCCTACGAACTTATGCCTGTAGAGGCATTTATACTTTAGCCAAGCAGGCGGTGTCTGGTTGTGTAGTGTGTCAAAGGGTGAATAAGAAGGTAATGAGAGCTGTCCCAGGGGGAGGACAACAATTGGCCATTAGACCCTTCCAGAGAATACAGGTAGACTTCACAGAATTACCAAAAGTACAGCAGTGGAAATATCTTCTGGTTATAGTGGATCACTTCACCAGGTGGGTAGAGGCATTTCCCACGATAAATGCCACTGCCCAGGCAGTTACTAAGATACTGCTGGAACAAATCATCCCACGATATGGAGTAATTGAATCCATAGACTCAGATCGAGGAACACATTTTGCTTCCAAGGTGCACCTATTAATTTGTCGCGCCTTGGGAATAAACTGGAAGCTGCATACTCCATGGCACCCCCAGAGTTCGGGGAGAGTGGAGCGGATGAATGCCACTCTAAAAATACAGATAACTAAATTAATGGAGGAGACGGGGTTACCCTGGACTAAATGTCTACCAATTGCTCTATTGCGAATACGGGCGGCACCACGAAAGGATATTGCGGTGTCTCCCTATGAAATGTTGTTTGGATTGCCTTATTTTGGGAAGGTGGAAGGCACACCAACCTTTGAGGGAGGTGATGTATTCTTGAGGAACTATTTACTGGCATAGAAACATAGAAACATAGAAATTAGGTGCAGGAGTAGGCCATTCAGCCCTTCGAGCCTGCACCGCCATTCAATATGATCATGGCTGATCATCCAACTCAGTATCCCGTACCTGCCTTCTCTCCATACCCTCTGATCCCATTAGCCACAAGGGCCACATCCAACTCACTCTTAAATATAGCCAATGAACTGGCCTCAACTACCCTCTGTGGCAGAGAGTTCCAGAGACTCACCACTCTCTGTGTGAAAAAAGTCTTTCTCATCTCGGTCTTAAAGGATTTCCCCCTTATCCTTAAGCTGTGACCCCTTGCCCTGGACTTCCCCAACATCGGGAACAATCTTCCTGCATCTAGCCTGTCCAACCCCTTAAGAATTTTGTAAGTTTCTATAAGATCCCCTCTTAATCTCCTAAATTCCAGAGAGTATAAACCGAGTCTATCCAGTCTTTCTTCATAAGACAGTCCTGACATCCCAGGAATCAGTCTGGTGAACCTTCTCTGCACTCCCTCTATGGCAATAATGTCCTTCCTCAGATTTGGAGACCAAAACTGTACGCAATACTGGCAGTGTCCCGTTCCCTTACAGAATTAAAAGCAAAAGGATTATTGGCTCAAAGCCCGCCACTTGACTTTCCGATACATGCTGTAAAAGCCGGCGACTGGGTACTGGTCAAAAATTGGAAGGAGGAGAAACTCCAGCCCAGGTGGACTGGACCGTACCTAATATTACTGACAACCGAGACAGCAATACGAACAAAAGAAAAAGGGTGGACCCACGCGATCCGGGTTAAAGGACCCATCGATCCACCCGTTCCTGAGGAGGAGGAACAGTGGATGGTGAAGCCGGGAAGTAAACCCCTAACAGTAATTTTTTTTAAAAAGCATTGAATGTATAACAGACAGTATGAAAGGAGCAGTCGTGGTATTGTTTGCTTTGTATGTAATTGTTGTAAAAGGTATTAATAATTGTGATAAATGTTATCATCCTATTCAATACAGAGGGGTAATAACCAGATCATTTACCTATCATTCCCATGTGAACAAAGTATGCCATGACCGGAAGACTAGAACCATTTGTAAAGAGGGGGGAAAGGAGTATTTGATGGCAGGCAATAGGGGGTATATAGGGAAGTTTGGGACCGTTACCTGCCCAAGGGGAGAGAGATGGGTTTGTGTACAGTTAGTTTTCCCTTCTCAGATCGTAAAATGGGCAATAGATAAGACGAAGGAGGAAGTAATAAAAGAGGTTACTAAGGTAGTAGTCACTAAGCCTCCCCCTCCCCCACATACTCAGTCTCAAGAGCACCAGACACTGCACGAAGAAATAAAGAAGCAGATCGAAATCCCTGAAGGAGAAAAAAACCTGTTTGTGGACTTGGCCACCCGGATAGCTGGGACCCTGAATGTGACTAACTGTTGGGTCTGCGGAGGACCACTGATGAATTCACGTTGGCCGTGGAGGGGATCCATTGTTGAAATATGGGACCTGATGGGGTGGAACCTGACAGTTGGACAAGACCGAGATCCCCAGGTATGGGTCCTGGCAGACGCTCCGGTCGGGACTGAGTGTATTGCTAGGCCCTGGGCAAAGGATGCCGTCCTAGTAGGCAGCAGCCCCTGCCAGCGCATCGTCACCCAGTGGCCAAATCAGTCCCGAGTGTGGTGGCCAGAGGAGCCTAAATGGTATCTAACTAAGAAATATGGGAAAAACTGCGGGGGCGCTGGAGCTGCTGGCAAAGCAGCAGACGCAGATGAGAGCAGCGATATACCAGAACAGGTTAGCCCTAGATTACCTCCTGGCAGAAGAAGGAGGGGTATGCGGGAAATTCAACCCCTCTAATTGCTGTTTGAACATCGATGATAATGGACAGGCAGTGATGGACATATCAGAAGGGATCCGTAAGTTGGCACATGTTCCAATACAAAAGTGGAATTCGATTATGGGAACCCAATGGTGGGATTCCATCCTCGGAGGAACATGGTGGAGAACGGTGGGACTCGTGTTTCTATGTGCAGGGGCTGGACTGATCTTTATCCCCTGTTGTATCCCTTGTTTTAGTGAACTTATTACTAGAAGTATAAGTCAGATGCAGGCTGTAGTCATGCCTATGGGAGAGAAAGGGGAAATACAGAAAATAATGATAATGCGGCCAGGGGAAGTTTATGATTTACAGGAGGAGAAGGTTAGGACAATGTCAGTTCGAGTTGAGGGAAATTAAAATGTGGGTTTAATCAGTGTATGCGTAGCAAAAGAAAAAGGGAGAATTGTCAGGGATAAAATGATTAAACCCTATTAAAGAAAGGAGTTTTAAAGAGAATTCAAACAGAGAGGGGCTGGAGAGAGGATTCTGACACAGCAGTGTCTGAAGGTTGCCAGACCCATCCTTGAGTCCTTGAGTAAGAAGTGATAGCATTGTATAGCGGTAGAAGGGAGTGATGTAGAGAGATCCCTATCAGTGGAAGGGAGTGATAGATGGGACCCTTGTCACTATAGCTTAGCTTTAGTACTGATATAGGAAAACTGAGAGGGTTTACTAGGAGGTGAGTAAAACTGGGCCAGGTCATGAGCAACTGAGCATGCTTAATAGAATAAATGAATATTACAACACACCCCTGGTCAAGAAATTGCTCATTACCATGAACATGTTTGAACATGCAATGTATGATATGGGAGGTGCGAGGGGATGTACGGTGGGATGTACCTACAGATTGTGCACCTCCGACCCTGATTGGAGAAGGGTCCGGAGGGGAGGTTGAATGTAAGATTCTGTGTATAAAGGGGATGATTGCTCTGGCTTCGGTGTGTCTCGAATTGGAGAGGCACCCGGTCTGCAGACTCGTAAAATAAAGAAATCTCTTGCTTCCAAGATTTAGTCTTTGAGTATTAATTGTGAGCATAAAGGGTATCTCACAGCGTGGAGAGAGACGTTTGTTTCTGTCTGGTGCTGGGATGTTGTGGTTGAAGGCAGGAGGAAGTCGTTAACCCTCTGGGGGTGAAAGGTTATCTGTGGTTGTCTGGCAAAGGTGGAGCTGGAGCGACTGAGTGAGAAAATAGAGAGATAGAGAGAGAGAGAGAGAGAGAGAGAGAGAGAGAGAGAGAGGGAGAGAGAGACAGAGATACACAGAGAGAGAGAGACAGAGAGAGGGGAGAGAGAGTGACAGAGAGAGAGAGAAAGAGACAGAGAGATAGGTATATGGACGTGAAGGGAATGGAGGGGTATGGTCTGAGTGCAGGTAGATGGGACTAGGGGAAAACAAATGGTCGGCATCGACTGGAAGGGCCGAGAGGTCCTGTTTCCGTGCTGTAATTGTTATATGGTTATATGGAGAGAGAAAAAGAGACAGAGACAGACAGAGAGAGAGAGTGAAACAGAGAGAGAGAGAAAGAGAGAGAGAGAGAGAGAGAGAGAGAGAGAGAGAGAGAGAGAGAGAGAGAGAGAGAGAGAGAGAGAGAGAGAAGAGAGAGAGAGAGAGAGAGAGAGAGAGAGAGAGAGAGAGAGAGAGAGAGAGAGAGAGAAACACACACACACAGTGAGAGTGAGAGTGAAAGAGAGAGAGACAGAGCCCTCAGGAAACCAGTCCCTTCAGCCCACAACACTCATATTAGTGCTCCAGAAAGCCCCCCCCCCCCCCCCCCCCCCCCCCCACTAGCCACAAATATTGGAATTGGTGGAGAGGTGGAATATTGCGTTGGGGGACCAGCCCTCCCGTGTGATGCTGGGACCCAACGGGAGGGCTGTAATATAGTAATATAGATAAATGTGAGGTTATGCACTTTGGCGGCAAAAAACAAGGGGGCAGATTATTATCTCAATGGGGTTATGTTAGGTAAGGGGGAGGTACAGCGAGACCTGGGTGTCCTTGTACACCAGTCACTGAAAGTTGGCGTGCAGGTACAGCAGGCAGTGAAGAAAGCTAATGGAATGTTGGCCTTCATAACAAGAGGATTTCAGTATAGTAGTAGAGAAGTTCTCCTGCAGTTGTTAGGGCTCTGTTAAGACCACATCTGGCATATTGTGTACAGTTTTGGTCTCCTAATTTGAGGAAGGACATCCTTGTGATTGAGGCAATGCAGCGTAGGTTCACGAGATTGATCCCTGGGATGGCGGGACTCCTCATATGAGGAATAATTGAAAAGGCTAGGCTAGTATTCACTAGAGTTTAGAAGGATGAGCGAGGATCTTATAGAAACATATAAAAATTTAAAAGGACTGGACAAGCTAGATGCAGGAAATATTTCCCAATGTTGGGCGAGTCCAGAACCAGGGGCCAGAGTCTTAGTCGGTATGTCAAGGAGGACTCTCGATCTTCTACAGGTGCACAGTAGAGAGCATACTGACTGGTTGCATTGTGGCTTGGTTCAGCAACTTGAACGTCCAGGGGCTGAAATGACAGCAGAAAGTTGTGACCACTGGCCAGTCCATCACTAGCTCTGACCTCCCCACCATCGATGGGATATATTGCAGTCGTTGCCTCAAAAAGGCAGCCAAAATCATCAGAGACCCACACCATCCTGGCCACACACTCATCTCTCCGTTGCCATCTGGAAGAAGGTACAGGAGCTTGAAATCTGGAACATCCAGGTTCAGGAACAGCCTCTTCCCCACAGCCATCAGGCTATTAAACACAACATCAAACAAGCTCTGAACAATAACAGTCTATTGCACTCCATCTGTTTATTTATTGTGTATATATATATGTACACAATAAGGATTTGAGTATAGGAGCAGGGAGGTTCTACTGCAGATGTACAGGGTTTTGGTGAGACCACACCTGGAGTATTGCGTACAGTTTTGGTCTCCAAATCTGAGGAAAGACATTCTTGACATAGAAGGTACAGAGAAGGTTCACCAGACCGATTCCTGGGATGACAGGACTTTTATATGAGGAAAGACTGGATAGACTTGGATTGTACTCGCTAGAATTTAGAAGATTGAGGGGGGATCTTATAGAAACTTACACAATTCTTAAGGGGTTGGACAGGCTAGATGCAGGGAGATTGTTCCAGATGTTGGGGAAGTCCAGAACAAGGGATAACAGTTTAAGTATAAGGGGGGAATTCTTTAGGACCGAGATGAGAAAAACATTTTTCACACAGAGAGTGCTGAGTCTCTGGAATTATCTGCCACAGAAGGTAGTTGAGGCCAGTTCATTGGTTATATTTAAGAGGGAGTTGGATGTGGCCCTTGTGGCTAAATGGATCAGGGGGCATGGAGAGAAGGCAGGTACAGGATACTGAGTTGGATGATCAGCCATGATCATATTGAATGGCGGTGCAGGCTCGAAGGGCCGAATGGCCTGCTCCTGCACCTATTTTCTATGTTTCTATGTCTATGGTATATAGACACTGAACTTTTATCTCCTGTTCTGTATTATCTTTACATATTCTGATGTGCTGCAGCAAGCAAGAATGTCATTGTCCTATCTGGGACACATGACAATGAAACTCTCTTGATTCTCTTGGCACGTAATTCGAATAAACAAAACCTTTCTATTAGGTTCTTGTGAATGTTACTGGTCGTGCGAATTATCAAAATTCAACAAAGGGGCATGAAATGTATCTATTGCATTAATCTATTAATGTATCATTTCGTCATGCTTTGGGGGTCTTTGCCCTCAAAGAGGATCCGCTCATAGCTTCCACAAATGCTTCTTGGTCAATTTAATTCTACCAGAAGTTCACTTCTCGCTCCTGCATTGAGGGTCCCTCCACTATTCCACCTCATGCATGTGCCGCATCTGCTGACTCTTGTGTCCCAGTGGATTCTGGACATCAACAACGATGAACCAAGCATTATAAATTATTATATTAAACAAATCGCATGCTTGTAGAACTTCAAAATAGCAGAATATGGTTTAAAAATATGCAGCACGCCAAGAAAGTTGGTACAAATGTCATTGGCGCAACCTCATGCATGTCAGGAAGTTCAGTTCGTTGCAGTGCCGCTTTCACCTGATGCCGAGCTGTCCAAATGTTTAAGAAGGAACTGCAGATGCTGGAAAAATCGAAGGTAGACAAAAGTGCTGGAGAAACTCAGCGGGTGAGCAGCATCTATGGAGCGAAGGAATATGGAGCTATGGAGCGTTTCGGGTCGAGACCCTTCTTCAGACTGCCCGACCCGCTGAGTTTCTCCAGCATTTGTGTCTACATCCGAGCTGTCTAAATGTTTACGCGGCGCAGGGTCCCCACCTGCTGGTGAAATCCGCTACTGCGGAATCGGCCGATATATTAACCCATTGCCCGTGGGGTTGGTGAATCTGCGGGAGCAGTGGCGGTGACTGTGACACAATCCGGCATGACGAGAGAAACGAACAGGAGAGACCGCAAGAGCTACCTGGTTGTCTAACTTGAGTAATACATTGTGCTATTATTTACACTGTTTTTCAACAACTTCACGAGTTAATACAATACTGTTCTTAATAAACAAAACTTAACCTGATTATTAAGGATGTAGATGTCGCTGCAAGACTAGCATTTATTGCACATCACTAATTGCCTTCTGAGTAGATCGCTCGGACATTTCCAAGGGCATTTGATCTTCAACCACTCTGAGCGAGTTAGATCTTAAACCAAACAAGAGTGCTGCGGTCACCGTTTTTCAGACAGTTTGTTAGTTTCAAGCATTTGAGATGATTAACTGTATTTAAGGTGCGGGAAAATACTGGATTGTGCCACTGGATTCCTCGTTCGATAACTAAATCAGTGGTTCGCCACCGCACCCCAACCTCCAGTTGATGCCTCGAGATCACCAGTTCCTATTGGATTGCTGCCCTTGAGTTAAAACCGGGATTATTCCCGGCATGATTTTACACACCTTTATAAAATCACCCCTCATCCTACTGCGTTCAAAGGAATAAGGTCCTAGTCTGCTCAACCTCTCCCTGTTGTGAGGCCCTCAGGCCCAGGCAACATCATCATAAATATTGTCTACACCCTTTACAATGTATCCACATTCTTCACACAGCAGAGTGAGCAATACTGAACATATTACTCCAAACTGACCATCCTTAATATGAAATGAGGCACGGTTTCTCCAAAAATAGATACATCTGCAGCCTGGAGCGTGAGAGACGAGTGTACTGATGTGGATTAAAATATGTTTACTTCCATCGTATCCCGGGCTGTGAAGGGAGACGCGGGCGGCGGGTCCCACTGCCCAACAGGGGCAAGGCCGCCTCAGTTACACCTCCTCAGCGCTGCTCCCTGTCCCTTTCTGTCCCGCCTTAGACAATCCCAGGGCAATCTCTAAGGAGCGAAGGAAATTCGCTCCTTAGATGCTGCTGCACCCGCTGAGTTTCTCCAGCTTTTTGTGTACCCTCGATTCTCCAGCATCTGCAGTTCCTTCTTTAAATCCCAGGGCAATCTCTCCGCTTTCGTCTATATTCAGGCCGGTTTAATGTCTAACTGACCCCTCCCTCTGTGTGATTAGTTGGAAGTGGCCAGGACACTGAACACTGAACACCAAAGATTATAGATCCTCTGGGACCTTTGCTGAACACTTGCAGACAAATAACACGCATTACCCGAGACGGCAGCGTGCGCAGTGGGAAACACTTTGAACCAGGAAGTGCTGGAGTTACAATGGCTGCGAAAGACATTTTCGAGAGTTTAACCGAGGAGGTAATTTGTCCCATCTGCCTGGATTACTTCACCGATCCGGCGACACTGGAGTGCGGCCACAACTTCTGCCGCTCCTGCATCACACAGAGTTGGGACAGGGAGGGGAGAAACTCCTGCCCGGAATGTAGAGAGACGTTTGGAGACCGCACCCTCAGGGTGAACCGGGCCTTGGCGAGACTGTCTGAGAAAGCTCGAACACTGAGCCTGAATCGGACAGAGAACGAAAATAAACTTCACTGCGAAAAACATCAGGAAGAACTGAAGCTGTTCTGTGAAACAGACAAGAGAGCGATTTGTCTGATCTGCCGAGATGCGCGGGAACACAAGTCTCACAGCTTCACACCGATAGAAG
This sequence comes from Okamejei kenojei, assembly GCA_035221665.1. Taxonomy (NCBI): domain Eukaryota; kingdom Metazoa; phylum Chordata; class Chondrichthyes; order Rajiformes; family Rajidae; genus Okamejei; species Okamejei kenojei. The sequence goes on from CM069139.1 coordinate 1,373,591, forward strand.
AAGCTGTGGAAAGCTACAAGGTAAATGCAAACCGATATTGATCACATCATTGTGTCATGTTTTGTTTATTTTCTGACATGTTTATTCTCTGCTCTGAAACCCAACTCCAGGATCAGGTGAAATCTTCCTTCGAATCTCTCACAAAAAAGAAATCAGTGATCGAGCAAATGGAGCAGCAACAGAAAGAGAAGATTTCTGTTGTTCTGGTGAGGTTTTTCAATTTCGATTTCCTGATCTTGTGTAGTTTTCATCAATGTGGTGCGCGTAACGTTAGGACACCTCTCTACAGCACAAGAACTGAGGGTTGGAGTTATAGAGATAGAGACTGGGCGGGCAGGTACTGACTGTAGATAGAGTGGATGTGGAAAGAATGTTTCCACTGGTGAAACTGTAGGACCAGAGGTTACAGCCTCAGAATTAAAGGGCGCTCTTTTAGAAAGGAGGTGAAGAGAAACTTAGAAAAGCGGTCACGGTGGCACAGCGATAGAGTTGCTGCCTGGCAGCGAATGCAGCGCCGGAGACCCGGGATGGATCCTGACTACGGTTGCTGTCCGTACGGAGTTTGTACGTTCTCCCCGTGACGTTTTCTCCGAGATCTTCGGTTTCCTCCCACACTCCAAAGGTTTGTAGGTTAATTGCCTTGGTAAATGTAAACATTGTTAATGTGTGGGGATTGCTGGTCGGCACGTACTCAATCGGCCGGAGGGCCTGTTTCCGCGTTATTCCTAAACTTAAAAAAAATCCTAAACTTATTTTGTCAGAGGGTAATTAATCTATGGAACTCATTGGACATGTTGGGCCAAACGGCTTATTTCTGTGCCTCATGCCACAAGGTTGATTGACCAACTACCCCCTTGCATATCGTTAGGAAACACAATACAGTGACATTATATATTGATCTTCACCTTTCATTTCACAGGAAGAGTCACACAACCTTCAATCACAGATCACATCCCAGTTTGCTGAACTGCACCAGATTTTCACTGAGAAAGAGCGGCGTGTACTCGCAGATATCCGGGAAGAAGAGGTGAAAATTCGGAACGCAATGGAGAAAAGGCTTCAAGAGATTCAAGCAAATTTAAATTCCATCCAAAAGGAACTCTCAATGTTGCAGGAACAGATAGATCAAAAAGACAACAGAATATTTTTGAAGGTGAGGGGTTACACTACAGTTAGGAGAAGTGAAACTGCATAGTCAAAACAAGGTGGGTGACATTTCGCAAATGGATGCATCATTTACCAGTAATTCAGAGCTGGGTCAATGTTCCGTCTGTTCCAGAGATTTGCTGCCGTTATTCCCAAACTAAATGGCCTGCATAAATTATGGGATCTCGGAACCGGCTGCAAACTCATTGAGAAAGAGTCGCTGTGCTCTTGTCACTGTGTGAATGTGTAATATTTCCCCGAAATGAAGGAAAATCTGCAGGAATCATAAGACCACGGAGAAAGTCTTCTGTATGGTCAGCATTAGAGGAAAAGGAGTTTGTGGTGTTAGAACATCCCTGTGAAGGCAATCTAATGATTTTAGCCTAGGATACACATTGGAATTTGTCCTCCTTAACAGCACGTAATTGGACATGTTCAATCCCTAGTTATCCTTTTGCTCCTAAAGGGGAATATTCTCCCCCGGTTATTCTTTTGCTGGTAATATACTTGTAGAATCTTGTAGGGGGGTTTGTCACAATTATCCGAGCCACATCGAGAGCATTTTGCCTAGCTTTCATGACCTTAACCATGAAATGACGTTACAGCATTGGAGGCAACACAAAACTGGGAATCACGGGATAATTGCAGGATGAGGGGCTTGTCTCATCAGCAGTGTTTATCGAGGTTGTATCGATATTCCTTGCAGTTTAAAAGAATGTAGAGTCATTTTATCATTGTCCCCAAGGTCCACGACAGGATAGAGAGCAGTGAATCTCTGGAATTCTCCAACCCAGAACCTTTCGGGGATTGAAACTGTCAGCAGTATTTGAAACAGAAGGAGCGACATCTTTTTTGAAAATTCCAGGAATTGAACAGATGGGGAAAAAAGGGGGAGTTCTGTCCTGGGCAAGATTAACCATGACCACATTGTGGGGATTAACATTGAAATCTAGAACGTGGCGCACACTTCATCATTTATCATCTGTCATCCATGAATTGAACATGCAGGGAATGGGCAAGCACGGGGAAATGTCTAATGCTTATCCTGCTTCCCCTTCAATGTATCTCCAACATTGGCTCCGGCCACTTTTGTCAGAATGAGTTCCACGTTCCCTTTGCTGCATGACTAATGGGATTTATTAAAGGCCATCCCATATTTCATCTTTGAATTTTGGTCTCCCTAAAAGTAGCTGCTTCTTCTTGCGTATGGCGTGCACAGCCTAAAGTTGTAGGACAACTTGTTCTATTTGATCATATTTGATTGTGCACGCCAGGTTGATTGCATTCATCGAAACAGGGCGGACCACGTGAAGGTTGCAATCTTCCATCCCCCTAAAAGTAACAATACTATTTTTCCCCCCCACCCATTTAAATCCACAGATAATCTTAAATCACCCCATCCCTTCATTCCCTGGCATCTTCTTCAGATAACACCCACCATCTCCTCATTCTTGCCCATAACTTGCACCCCCTCAATGATGGCATCATTTACATGTACGCTCCTTGTGTTTGCCCCCGTGGTTCTTTGTCCCGACGGAAATATCCTTTATATGTCTGTGTGGCGTCTACAGTAAGAGTTGGTAAATAGGAATCTTGTGGCAATTTGCGTGCCATTTCTGCTCTCGGGATATGGATGTTCTGTCTCAGTTATTCAGATGTGTGTCTTTTTATTTCTTTCAGGAGGCAGTTGGTCGGAAAAGGAGGTAGGACACGCTCTTGATTGAAACACTGTATGTATTTGTAGAACAGCTCCGAAATTGTGGAAGCTCAGATTCTAACCAGCTGTTAAATATTTGTAGGGTTAGTGATGAAGTTCGTTCATTGTCAGTGAGAGATGGTGCCTTGCCGATTGAAAAGATTCATCACCATTTTGTGTTAAACACGCTGTGGAGAGAAATCTGTGCCATTCAGCGAGGTAAAACTGGTTCAGTTTCCATTCTTCTTATTGATTACACCTTTAAGTACCACAAATGCAAACATTAAGCAGTAATTGTATTCACCTCCGCCTCTGGCATCTCGTTCTATCTCTCTACCATCCACTGTTTGAAAACATTGACCTTCAATGCCTTTTCCAACTTTACCATCTCACTTTAAACTGATGCCCTTAATCTTTAGACTTTAAAAAATTCTGTCTTCCATTCTCCAGCCCATCAGACCTGCTATTTAAGATCACATTTAATCTCAGGTCACCTTCTTCACTCTCCATGACGCCACCAATCTTAGTGTCCTCCACAAACCTACTAACGTGCCACCCACATACACATACAAAGCCTTCGTATCATTAACAATCAACAATGGAGATAGAGTCATGCTCTATGGCACAGCCTTTGCGAGAGCCTCCAGTCTGAAAAGCATTCCTCCACCAGCCCTCTGTCTCCTGCCTTCAGGCCACGGTTATGCTCCATTGTGTAACTCTTCCTGGATTCGGTCAGATCCAAACATCCAGACCACGTACCATGCAGACGGTTGAAGTTGTTTCTCCAACATAGCAATAAATATCTGGAATTGTATGATGTCATTATGGTGACAGGCCAGGTTTTTGGGTATAGGTGAAGGGAAAATTGTTGGATATTGGAAAGGTCATTAAACTGAGGGTGATGGGGAAGTCACACTGACTCAGGCATTCAGTGCTCTTGGAGCCAGAGAGCCGTGGTTGTACGTTACAGTCAGGCCCTTCGGCCCATCACGTCCATGTCCACCTTTTTTCCTAGCCACACAAATTCCTTTTACCCACAGTAGAACCGTATTATTCTGCACCTCGTTTCCTAAATCACAATGCCTCTTACATGTAGTGATTACATGTGATTCCACCACCACTTCTGGCAAAATATTCCAGGTATTTAACAACTCTTTGTGTGAAGAAAACTGCGTTCTCCAGTATTGATATCCCTGCATGAAAATAAAGTTTTGCTGATCTAGCCTCTGTCCTGCTGCAGACTTTGACAGACCCTTGCAATCCAAAACCTTACCCGTTCTCTGCATACTTAGTAGTCACACCTCCTACAGTCACATCCAAGCCATTAAAACATAAAACAAACAGCAAAGATTGCAGCACCGATCTCTGCTGCGCTCCACCAGTCACAGACCTCCGGGCAGAAAAATCATCCTTCTACGCTACTCCAACCACCAAGCCAATTGTGGGTCCATTTTACCAACTCGTCTTGGATCCCACCTGCCTTTGCTTTCTGGTCGAGCCTTGCATGCAAATCATTGTCAAGTCCCTCAGTGAAGTTCATATATTGCTTCACAATGAGATCAGAGTCTTCTTGGTTGTACAGACGCATCAAATCCACCCTCCACTAAAGAAAGCAAGTAAACAGTAGCAGATTGGCTCGCCCGTACTGCCCACTCCCGTTCAGTGTGATCACGGCAACTCCAGCCCACATCTCTACATCCTCTTAAACCACCTCTAATCACCACTCTCCTCATCTTCCAATCTGCTTCTCCTTCGCCATCTACTGGCAAGATATTTGAATACCCGCCTTATTTCTCCATCCCCACTCTCGTTCATCCGCATGAATTTCCCGTCTCGCCCGCACCCGTTCCCGATAACCCGCGGAATTCCCACTCTCCTGCCCGGTTGAGAATCTCCAGGAAAGATGTCTATTGTCCGTCGGATGTGGTTGGGGTGAAGCCCCGGGCAAGGTTTCAGGTGTCCGCCCGCCTGTGCCTGAGGCCGAGCGGCTTCTCCCCCGGTCCCGGGGCCGCTCTGCCCGAGTCTCCCCCCGACCCCCGGAGACTCTCTGATTCTTTGCTTCTCCCCCCAGTCTCCGTCACCCTGGATGTGGAAACAGCGCATCCGCAGCTCGAGGTGTCTGAGGATCGGAAGAGGGTGAGATGTACCCGGACCCGGTGGAGTCTCCCTGACACCGGGAAGAGGTTTGCAGACAGTTCGTGTGTGCTGGGATCAGAAGGATTCACATCGGGGAGATATTACTGGGAGGTGGAGGTGGCAGGAAATCGGTGGTGGAGTCTGGGAATCGCCGCAGAGTCTGTGGAGAGGAAGAGACGGGTCACACTGACCCCGGAGGCTGGAGTCTGGAGCGTCAGGCGGCGGGGAGACGTGTTTGATGCACTCACCTCCCCTGCATCCCGTCTCCCCGCCCGTCCCATCCCCGGGAGGGTGGGAGTTTATCTCAGTTACGAGTCCGGGACAGTTTCACTTTACGACGCGGACACCAAGTCCCATCTCCACACCTTCACTGGGAATAAATTTGTGGAGAAACTTTATCCTTTCTTCGAGACTTTGGATGGAAACCAGTGGCTGACAATGCTCCGGTTCAGCTCCGGGTGTTTAAAAGGGTCGGGTCCCGGGACCGGCGTCAGGAGCGGGGCTCAGCCAGGGGCTGTGGGGCAGAAACAGGTCTGCGCTGAACGATCGGCTCCCATTTAATCCCCAAATTCTGCGTTGTGAAACCCCAGTGAGCGCGGAAATAAAACCAGGGGGAATGTAAATGTGGGAAGAGTTAAATGTAGAAAGAGCAACTGAAATCAGAGCTGTCTGTCTGTCTGTCGATCCGTTCATTTAAACGCGTTAACCGCGTCCGGCAACGGAACAGAAATTACTTTTGTGAAAATATAAAGATTGAAACAATCTCCCTTCTTCAGCAGCAGCTGCGGGCGGTGGGTCCTGAGCTCCGGGCTCCCCCGGGTCCTAAAGTCCACGACTCTAGAAATTTTAAGTGTGTTTGCAGCATTTGCTCGCCACACAACAGATTTGTTTACTGTGGAACAGATCTTTGGGAGAATGGGTTCAAACCCAAGGAGGGAGGAAATAGGTGTAAACTTCGCATTGACAGCCAATGAGTGAGTGCTTCGAGCTGCCCACGACATTAACATCATTTAATGATTTAAAGGCGGTTGTAATACAACAGTCAGTGCAAGGTGGGGCAGCGGTAGAGTTGCTGCCTCACAGCGCCAGAGACCCGGGTTTGATCCTGTCTACAGGTGCTGTCTCTACGGAGTTTGTACGTTGTTCCCGTGACCTGCGTGGGTTTTCTCCGAGATCTTCGGTTGTTTTAGATATATTATATTCAATTGAGCTGCAGCAAGTAAGAATTTCATTGTTCTATCTGGGACATATGACAATAAAACACTCTTGGCTCTTTTTTAATAATATTTTTATTAGAAGCATGTGCATATCATAATACAAACATTCTTATATATCAATTGTACGTTGCTAATAGGTGGGAATCCAGCTATCAAAATAATAGTGGTCCTCCTTTATCAGTTGTATATTACCTCTGCTATTTAGTTTTTGTTTTTTTACAGATAGAAAGTAAGAAATTTTAAATAAAGGCATGATAAAGAAGAATGGAGTAATTTACCAATAATTCAACTTTGGAGATAGGTCTGTAAGTTATAAAGCTTAACTATTCATCTAATCCTGTGCTCGAGTTTCAGTCAGATTCCCGAGCTGAACCAATTTACCCTTTCAAAAAATCAATAAATGGTGACCATAATCTATCAAGTAATTCTTGTTTGTCGAATACAACAAGTCTAATTTTTTCCGAATGTAAGGTCGCCGACATTTCCATAATCCACATTTTAATTGTGGGGGTTATAGGACCTTTCCAAAATTTTAATATTATTTTTTTCCCAGTGATTATACTATAATCAAGAAAGTTTCTTTGGTTTGTTGTAAGTCTTAGGCTTTGGTCTGATATTCTAATATTATTAGTTTTGAGTGGGGATCCAATTGGGTATTAATAACTTCAGAAATTATTCTGAATCTATCCGTCCAGAAATTTTTGATTTTTACACAATTTACAAAGGTATGAGTTAAGTTAGCCTCTTAATGCTGACATTTATCACAAATAGGAGAGATATGTGAGAAGATTCTCTATAATTTTGTTTTAGAGTAATGTAGTCTATGTAATACCTTAAATTGTATTAAGGCATGTCTGGCATTTAACGAGCATTGATGTATATGTTGTAGATTTTCGTCCCAAATATCTTTGGTTATAGGTTGGCTTAATTCATTTTCCCATGTTTGTCTAAATAATTCTGCCAGCGGGACCTCACTATCTAAGAGGGTATTATAAATATGAGATATTAATTTTTCTGTATTTAGATGTTTATTCTAACATTCATCAAGGATTTCTGGTTCCCTAGTTCTATAATCTTGTGTATTTGATTTAACATAATCTCCAAGTTGTAAATATCTGGAAAAGTTATTTGAATCTAGTCAGTCCATAAATCTGTTGTAACTCCTAACTCCTAACTCCTGGGTGGCACAGTGAACTGTGACGAGGATGTTAGGAGGTTGCAGGGGGACCTGGATAGGTTCAGTGAGTGGGCAGACGGGTGGCAGATGCAGTATAATATAGATAAATGTGAGGTTATCCACTTTGGCGGCAAAAACAAGGGGGCAGATTATTATCTCAATGGGGTTAGGTTAGGTAAGGGGGAGGTACAGCGAGACCTGCATCACTGAAAGTTGGCGTGCAGGTACAGCAGGCAGTGAAGAAAGCTAATGGAATGTTGGCCTTCATAACAAGAGGATTTCAGTACAGGAGTAAAGAGGTTCTTCTGAAGTTGTATAGGGCTCTGGTGAGACCACATCTGGAGTATTGTGTACAGTTTTGGTCTCCTAATTTGAGGAAGGACATCCTTGTGATTGAGGCAGTGCAGCGAAGGTTCACGAGATTGATCCCTGGGATGGCGGGACTGTCATATGAAGAAAGATTGAAAAGACTAGGCTTGTATTCACTGGAGTTTAGAAGGATGAGGGGGGATCTTATAGAAACATATAAAATTATAAAAGGACTGTACAAGCTAGATGCAGGAAAAATGTTCCAAATGTTGGGTGAGTCCAGAACCAGGGGCCACAGCCTTAGAATAAAAGGGAGGTCATTTAAGACTGAGGTGAGAAAAAACTTTTTTACCCAGAGAGTTGTGAATTTATGGAATTCCCTGCCAGAGGGCGTGGAGGCGAAATTACTGGATGGATTTAAGAGAGAGTTGGATAGAGCTCTTGGGGCTAGTGGAGTCAAGGGATATGGGGAGAAGGCAGGCACGGATTATTGATAGCGGACGATCAGCCATGATCACAATGAATGGCGGTGCTGGATCGAAGGGCCGAATGGCCTCCTCCTGCACCTATTTTCTATCTATGTTTCTATGAAAGAAAAGTGCCTTTCCAATAGATATGTCCCATCTTTTTAATTCCATAATTTTTCCATTGTGTAAAACCTTTATCCAACATAGAGGGTTTAAATAAAGGGTTGCTTACAATGGGGAGAAAGAGTGATAAATTATCCAAGTTTAAAGTCTTTTTTAATTGTTTCCAAATTCGTATACCACAATATATTATAGGGTTTTCATTATAGGTTTTATTGTGCTGTTTTGTGGGAGCTAACAGAATCGAGCCAATTTCAAAAGGCAAACAATCTTCCTTTTCCATCTTTAACCAGTCTGGTTGCTGATCCATTTCTTCCAACCAAAAATTCATATTTTTAATATTGACTGCCCAGAAATAAAACAAAAAATTTGGTAAAGCTAAACCTCCATTTGTCTTTGATTTACATATATGTTTTTTGCTTATTCTATGATTCTTATAATCCCAAATAAAGCTTGTAACAATGGAATCAACTTAAAAAAAAATCTTTTTGGGAGATATATCGGGATTGATTGGAAGAGGTACAATAATTGCGGTAAAAATAGGGGTGGGCGGCGCGACTTACGTCGCAGCGGCCTCTGCAGTCTGTCTGTCTTTTTTTATTTTCTTGTCTCGTTTGAGTGTACTTATAGTGTTTTTTTAAACTGGGTATGTTGGGGGGGGGGGGGGTGGGGAAACTTTTAAAATCTTTTCCCTGTACGGAGGACCCGACCTTTTCTCTGATGGGTCTCAGTTGTTGTTGGGGCCTAGCACCGTGGAGCAGCCTCCAACCGGACCTGGGGCTCCAGTCGCGGAGCCTGCGGACTAACCATCGTGGGGCTGGCCGAGTTCAGAACGCGAGGAGCTGTGGTGGCGCGCTGCTGCCGCCCGACCCTGGAGATTCGGAGGCTCCAGCCGCAGGCCGGTGGACGGTGATACCGGGAGCTCGCGGGTCTTGGTGGGAGACCGCTTTTCGGAGCACCCACAACGGCAACTTCTCCCGCCCGAGTTGTGGGGTTGAAAATGACCTGGAGCGGGGCCTTACATTGCCCGGCGCGGCTTTGTTGGCCGCGGGACTTGCTAGCGCCCGCCGGGGGCTCCAACATCAAGACCCGGAGCGCGGCCTTGCATTGCCCGGCGCGGCCTTAATGGCTGCGGGACTTACTTACCATCGCCCGCCGGGGGCTTTGACTTTGACATTGGAAGGAGAATGGGGAGAGCAGGGGAGTGATAAGACTTTGCCTTCCATCACAGTGAGGAGGAGATTCACTGTGATGGATGGTTGTGTCAATTGTGTTGTGTCTTGGTTCTTTTTATTGTTTCTACGACTGCAGAAACCACATTTCTACGACTGCAGAAACCACGTTTGAACTTCAATGAGGTTCAAATGGCAACAAATAAATTGTATCATTGTATCATGTATTGTTTAAAAAGATCATTTTTATAGCATTCATTCTACTAAACATTGAAATAGGAAGTGTTTACCAATACTGAATATTCTTATGTAGTTTATTCAGTAAAGTTTAATTTAAATAAAGAAGTATATGTCTTAGTTACATAAATTCCTAGTCATATAAGTTTTTCCTTGACTATTTTAAAAGGGAATTGTTGCAATGTATGTAAATTGAGTTCCGTTATTGGCATGATTTCGCTTTTATTCCCATTAATTCTATATCCCGAAAACAAACCGAATTGAGTTATTAGATTTAATAGGTTTTGAATGCTAGTTTCTGTGTTTGTAATGTATATTAATACTTCATCTGCATATAAAGAAATTTTATTCATTGTGTCTTTAGTATTATACCTGTATATTTCTGGATGGGTTCTAACACTTTCTGCTATTGGTTCAATAGCGAGAGCGAATAATAACGGGGATAGCGGGCATCCTTGTCTACAACCTCTAGATAAGTTAAATTTAGTTGATAACATTTGGTTTGTTAATATTCTAGCTGTTAGGTTAGTACATAAGAGTTTAACCCATGTGCCGTACTTCTCGCCCAGTTGGAATTTTTCCATCACCAAAAATAGATATGTCCATACCACCTGATCAAATGCTTTTTCAGCTTCAGCTGAGTAAAAGCGTACATATACTGTCTAAGTGTGAGGAAATCAGATCATACATTTTTTATAAAATTCGGAGCTTAGGCCAAGTTTGTAGTTTACATGGCCTTGGCGTAAATGTAAAGTGTCCCTCATGTGTGTAGGATAGTGTTAATGTGCGGGGATCACTGGTCAGCGTGGACTTGGTGGGCCGAAGGGCCTGTTTGTCTAAACTAAATTTTAGAGTCAAGAGTGACTTGTTGCCATATGCCCTGAAACAGAACAATGAAATACTTGCTTGCAGCAGCACACGGCTCTGTAAAACCCAGTTTAAACACAAAAAATCAGTGTGTATAAAAACAAACACATGAATAAATAGAAAATGGTATTGCAAAGTCAAAAGATAATTCCCCCAAGTTTATATAGTTTGGAGTGTATTTGGAGGTTGGAGTGTTTAATGGATGTATGGCCGATGCAGTTTTCAGGCTCCTGTACCTTCTTCCCGGTGGTAGCAGCGAGATGAGAGCGTGACCAGGGTGGTGTTGGCTCGAAGGGCCGAATGGCCTACTCTTGCACATGTTGTCTAGTGTCTACAGATGCTGCCTCACCCGCTGAGTTTCTCCAGCATTTGTGTCTACCTTCTATTTTAGCAGCATCTGCAGTTCTTTTTTTTAAAAACACTACGAGCCGACCTCTTTGGAAAAGTCCATGGGTGCGGGATATCACAGAAAAAATATAGAAAATTAGGCGCAGGAGTAGGCCATTCGACCCTTCAATATGATCACGACCGATCATCCAAAATTAGTACCCCGTTCCTGCTTTCCCCCCCACATCTCTTGATTCCGTTAGCCCTAAGAGCTAAATCTAACTTTTGAAAATTGGCCTCCACTGCCTCCTGTGGCAGAGGATTTCACAGATTCACAACTAGTTCTGGACTAGTTAGAGACCTTTCTTCCCGAACCAGTCTGAAGAAGGGTCTTGACCATAAACGTCACCCAATTTACAGAAGCCAATTAACCTACACACCTGAGATAGACATAAAAAGCTGGAGGAACTCAGTGGGACAGGCAGCACCCCTGGAGAGAAGGAATGGGTGATGTTTCGGGTCGAAACCCTTCTTCGGACCCGAAATGTCACCCGATGGAAACCCATGTGGTCACGGGGAGACCTTACAAGCTCCGTACATACAGCGCACGGAGTCAGCATCTAAACCCGGGTTCCTGGTGCTGTGAGGCAGCAGCAACTCGCGGGCCGAGTGGCCTTTCTCTCACTGTGTATGCTGCAGACCCTCCGCCTTCCAGATAGAGCGCCGCATCCCTGGCGGTGTCCCGGTCCCTTGTGCTCATCATCGCCGACTCCATGCGGTGCGGAATCATCCCCGAGTCAAGCGGCGCGCTGGGCTGGAGGAGAGAGCGAGATGCATTAGTGCGGAGGCGCGGGGGATGCAGGCGAGGAGGGGTTATGGCAAGGGGGCGTAGGGGTGGAGAGATGCAGGGGGTGGGGGGGAGATGCAGCGAGAGGAGGGGGAGGGGAAAAGAGAGGGGAGGGAGGTGCGTGGAGAGGGGAAAGGCGAGGAGGGGGGGATGCGAGTAAGGGGGTAGTCGGTAGGAGCGGAAGGCCAGGAGGATTATGAAGATAGACACAAAATACTGGAGTCTCAGCAGGACAGGCAGCATCTCTGGAGAGAAGAAATGGGTGATGTTTCGGGTCGAGACCCTTCTTCAGACTGGTTAGGGAGAAGGGAAACGAGAGATATAGACGGCGATGTGGAGAGATAAAGAACAATGAATGAAAGATCTGCAAAAAAAGCGAAGATGATAAAGGTGTTGGGTGAAAATGAGAATCTGGTGCGACTTGGGTGGGGGGGGGGATAGAGAGAGAGAGAGAATGCCGGGGCTACCTGAAGTGAGAGAAAGCAATATTCATACCACTGGGCTGTGAGCTGCCGGGAGCGGAGACAGTAACTTACCAGCAACGGCGGTGAATTGAGGTACAGATCACTGACGACCAAGATCTTTGCTGTCGACTGTCAATAACCCGCACTGATCCTGAATTGATTTTAAGTTTAAACCCCTTGTTGTTACTCAGCCAATGGGTGGGGTGGTGGGCAGTGCACAGGTGCTATCGACCCGTGGGCAGTGAGCAGGCCATCTATGACTTGCTAGGCTTTGTCCTGCCACTCCTCTCTGCCAACTTTCATCCACTCCCCACCCTCCCCACAATCAATCTAAAGAAAGTTTTCAACGCAAAATATCACCTCTCCATGTACTCCAGAGATGCTGCCTGACCCATTTAGTTGCTCCAGTATTTTGTCCTTTTTTGTAAACCAGCACCTGCAGTTTCTTGATTCTATCTTAATAAGCAGAGGGCACAGGGTTAAGGTAAGGAGGAGGTCTTTAGCGGGGTTGGACAGAAGACTTTTATCACCCAGAGGATGGTTGGAATATGGAATGCACTGCCTGAGAGGATGGTGACAGCAGAGGATATGGCAACATTTCAGAAGTATCTAGATGAGCACTTGAATTACCAAGGCCTAGAAGGTGACAGATCATATGCTGATATCTGGGAATGATATAAATGGATTCTTAATGAGCAGCATGGACAAGGTGAACTGAACGGCCTGTATCCGTGCTGTGTGATGCTTTATCTCTTATCAGTTGAAGCCTGGGGCAGATCATTGATGATTGCATTAACACAGGGCAGGCAATCTACATTTGTTCCCGTTTTGCTGTGTTACTGTGAGAAGACATTAAGTGATCTTGACATCATTGATTCAGGATTGTAATTCATTGCTAAACATTGCAGGGGTGGACAGCAGAAAGTGACATAGGAACTTCACTCATTGGTTGAGCAGGCCAGGACTTTATATCTTGGAGCGCAGGAAGATGAAGGGTGATCTTATAGAGGTGTATAATATCATGAGAGGAAATGATAGTATAAATGCACAGTCTTTTACCCAGAGTAGGGGAACCAAAACCAGAGACCATAGGTTGAAGGTGAGGGGGAAAGATTGAATAGGAACCCGAGGGGCAAACTTTATTTTTTAATGCAAAGGGTGGTAGGTATGGAACGAGCTGCCAGAGGAGGTAATTGAGACAGCTACTGTCACTACAAGTAAGTAGTGGGAGGTCAGAGACACTGATGGTGCCTCTGGCTGCTACAACTGTGGTAAGTGTGTCCAGGTTCAGCTCCTGGAGGACCGTGTTGGGGCACTGGAGAAGCAGCTGGATGACCTCAGGGCAATCCGGGATAACGAGAATGAAGTGGGTTCATGTGCGGGCTTTTCCAGAGTGTGCGCATGTGCGGGGTATTTTGGGCGGGAATGGCCTGTGGAATCAGCCATGTTTGCCAGACGTTTCTGAGTTCATGTATTACAGAAATGAGTTGCTTAAAGCTTAAATAAAGTCAAGTAAAATACAAGCAGTGTACAGTTTCATTTGCCTCACAACAAATCAATCTCAGAGGTCAAGCAGTCCGACATTGGGATGGAGAAGCTATTGAAACCACAAGAAGGGACATTATTCTAGAGTATGCAAGTCCAAAGCAACTACTAAAAGTGTGACTGCTGCCATATATATGCCTATGTTTAACGTTTTCCTGTTCTACCAGTTTGTCCATCTCTCTCTGAAAAACAGCCATGCCATTAGTTACACCAAAAGGAACTCTGCAGTAGTGGTATAATTTCCCATTTGCTTCAAATGCAGTGTATTTCTTCTCTGATTCTTTCAAAAGAATTTGGTAGTAAGCACTTTTTAAGTCAAAAGTAGAGAATATCTTCTACTTAGCTAATGTATTGATTATATCTGTTTAGTGTTTTATCATTAATGTAAAGACGACAAAAAGTAGTAAACACTGCCCAGTCCATCATCGGCCCTGACCTCCCTTCCATCGAGGGGATCTATCACAGTCGCTGCCTCAAAAAGGCTGGCAGCATCATCAAGGACCCACACCATGCGGGCCACACACTCATCTCCCCACTACCATCAGGTAGAAGGTACAGGAGCCTGAAGACTGCAATGACCAGGTTCAGGAATAGCTACTTCCTCACAGCCATCAGGCTATTAAACTTGGCTCGGACAAAACTCTGAACATTAATAGCCCATAATCTGTTTATTTGCACTTTATCAGATTATTTATTCATGTGTGTATATATTTATACAATGGTATATGGACACACTGATCTGTTCTGATTTCGTGCCTAGTATGTTCTGGTGTGTCAAGTCAAGTCACTTTTATTTCTATAGCACATTTAAAAAACAGGCAGGTGGGCAGAGCGGGTGGGGTAGCTCTGTTGGTGAGGAATGAAAATTAGTCTCTTGAGAGGGATGACATAGAATAGTAAGATTAAACGAGAACTTACCAGTTTGAAGTTTGATCTTTATTTTATGAGGAGTCGAGTTGAGGGACTACGTGAATAGAAGCCCGTACAGCCGTTGGTGCGTCAATCTTCAAAGCAGCGGAATGAATTCACAGCTAACAATGACCGAAGTATAACGGTAAGATGATAAAACTAGAACTACCAGATGAGATCTACGAGGGTGGGAGCGGAGGGCACGTAGTCCCTCAACTCGACTCCTCATAAAATAAAGATCAAACTTCAAACTGGTAAGTTCTCGTTTAATCTTACTATTTTACTTCGGAGTCACGTGAGTGACTACGTGAAGACTTCAAAGCACTGTGAATTCACGCCGCAGACTCAAATCCGACGTTCACACTGCCTGGATTGACTCAAAAGTCGTTAACAATCAATCATGCATCAGTAATACATTTGTTAAATGAAATAACAGTTTATTTTACAAACAAATCATACCAAACCCCTCTAACTCAGGGGAAAAATGTAACAGTACTGACACCAGAATCAGCAAACACCCCGAGCCTTGAAATCGGCTTGTGACAAAACCTCTGAAAAGTTAGCTCACTGGACCATCCTGCGGCCCGCGAGGACCTTGAAATCGTTTGCACCGACACCTTACTGTGTGGTTTTTTTGTGACTAATAAACAAAGCCAACTCTGTTCCTCTCAGAGGTTTAGTAATCTCAATGTAACGAGATAAATGTGAGGACTATACAGAAGCGATCATCTGCGGGGTATGCTGAAAACACAATCTTACATCCTGGCATGCCTCTTTTATTATGTTTAAGCAAATCATAGACATAAAATATAATGGCATCAGCCGACACATGCATTCTATCTAGCCGTAGCTTTTGCAATGTTTGTACACGTTGGGCTGAAACCAACACCAGAAGCATGACCACCTTCATAGTTAATTTGGCTATAGATAGGCTTGTAACCGGAGCCCACTGGCGAAGAAGCATAAAACCTCACTCACATTCCAAATACCGGCATACCTGAGTTTAGGAGGATTAGAATTGAAAAACTCCCTTCATGAATCGTGAACTAACGGATGTGTCCCTACTGTATGCAATTCTGCATTCATAGGTAAATAAGAAGACAGAGCACTTCTGGCTGAATTAATTGCACTGTAACTTAATTTTTTTTTTTTTTTGGTCAAAATAAAGAGTTGACAAACTCCAATACATCCGTGATCCCTGCCGTGTGATATACAATATCCTGCTGTAGGCAGAATTGCTCCCACTTCCTTATATAGGTGATATATTGCTGCTGTGTACTATCCCTGCAGGCCGACGTGAGAACACCCACCGTCCGATGAGACAGTCCTCTCCCCAGGTATGGCCTCCTTAAAATCTGCAAATTAACAGATCAAATACGATCCTATAAAGGATGTTGATCCCCCAGTGACTGGATTTACCAGTAGATTTTTATTCTTGGGCATAAGCATGTAAGGCTCCCTAGCCATTTGTAATACAACGGGAAACCATGCTCGTGTAGGCCAATCTGGCACTACCAATACCCCTGAAGCGGAGTCCTCCTTGATCTTTTGCAAACATCTGCTGATGAGACAGAATGAAGGAAATACATACACAAACATTCCTCCCCCAATGCAGCGAAAATGCATCCACTGCTACTGCCCAGTATCTGGTTACCATGAAACATATCTAGGTAACTGATGATTTAATAGAGATGCAAACAAGTCAATATCTGGCAATGCATACTGATCAATCATTTGGTTAAACACATCCTGATTTAACATCCATTCAATGTTGTCATTAAACTGACGTGACCTCTTCCTGGCAAATAAAGTGCTGAAAGCCAGATATTTTGGTCAATACACCAGCTCCAAATCTGGTTAGCCAGTCTATCACAAGACTGTGACTTAACTCCACCCATGTGGTTTACATATGCCACTGCTGTGGTGTTGTCAATCTGAGCTGCACATGCAGATCCCTCCTTGTAGAACAATAAGCTTTGAGCCCATACCAGGTGCCCAACAACTCTAAATAATCAATCCCTCTTAATTGAGGAAGCAATGTCTCATCCACATTCCATCTGCCTCCACAACTAGAAGACATATCTGTTGCACCCCAACCCAGTGCACTCACATCAGTCTGTAATATCAGTGACGGTGATTCCACGAAACCTTCCTTAAATTTTTTTTTTGAAACATGTACTATCCACCATTGTATGTCAGCAATCGCCCCAGCTGACAACTGCATAGGCCTAACAAAAATGGCCCCTTTGTATTCTCAGTGCCTGTTCCTTTGATGGTTGTAATTGTTGATAATGCAGAGGACAATACTGCACAGCTGGAAAGGCTGCAACAACTTCCCAATAAACTGGCTACTTGTCTAATCAAAGGCCGTTGTTCTCCAACGAGATTAACACAGTCCTCAATTAACTGATTCAATTTATCCCTGGGCAAAGTTACCAACATGTGATTGGAATTAATGGTAAATCCCAGATAATCAATAATTTGGACTGGTGATAATTTAGATTTATCTGGGTGAATAACAAATCCCATTTGTTCAAAAGTGATTTTAACAACTGAAACTGATGATTGAGTTTCAGCATGAGTCTTTCCAACAATCAGAATATCATCTAAATAGGCCATTACCACATGCCCCTGAGCTCTAAGCAATGCTAACACAGGTTTTACCAATTTAGTAAATAATCTAGGAGCTGAAGTTAATCCATTCGGCAATGTCCTGAATTGCCACAGCTCAGTCATCCAAATAAATTTCAAATATCTTCTATCATCACCATGAATAGACACTGCGTAATACGCATTCTTTAAATCAATGGTTGCCATATAATACCCTTTGGACACTAGATGTTTGCCCGTGGTAAAGTTCTCCATTTTGAAATGCCTATAACAAACAAATTTGTTCAAATTTGATAAATCCAGAATAATTCTACATCCCCCAGTCTTTTTAGATCTTGGAAATATACTTGACAGAAATTGTTGACTTTGATAGACAGAAGGCTCAATTACCCCTTCTTATGTAACGACTGAATCTCTGCTTGAATAAGCACATTTTCCTCATCTGAAAAATAAGTTTACGACTAGGGAAATGTTGATTAGGTAGACTGTCATAGTAAAATCCAATTTTTCACCCCTTCAATACACTAAGTATGAACAAATCTGATGTCAACTGCTGCCATTGTTTGAGAACAAGTTTTAACCTTCCCCAATTTGAACAGGAACATCAGTTAATTCATCGTCTGTCAAATGTTATATTCCTTACCAGCATCTTTCCTTGCGGCCTTGTTGTCCTCGACTTCTTGTAGAGAACCTTTTTTGCCTTGCTTCCAGCTGGCTTAATGAGGGCCATGGTTAACAACCTCATAACAGTCTTTGACCCTTTTTGCAAGGTTACCACCAAACAACAGATTTCGTGGTGGTACACTGGTCGGTTTGCACAATTCGCCAAATTCGGGTTAGCACTGGCCTAATAGCGGCCCTCCCGACATTATTAATTTCAAAATGCATTACAAAGGAGTCCCAGTTCATCCTGGTGTGCTTCAACCACATCATTTGTATCAATAACTTTCACCACAGCTGTAATACCTGCTTACAACAGTTTAAGCACTTTTTTAAAACTTCATCTCCTGGGCCCTAGCAGGCAAACCCATCTATGCAAATTTGGTGATTAACCACCGGTACCTTCAGGAGATCACAATTAACAGGACCTTTATAGTTTTTTTGCTACTTCATCCATAGCTAGCTCCTGTAAACTGGTGGGAGAGCATATACTGAATGGCTTCGGCCAATTCTACATCAATCGCCTTTCCTGCCTCTCTACACTCAGCAAACTTCCCAGCAATGTTCGGAATTACCTCCAACCGAACACCTTGCTCTCCCCCAGCATAGAAACAGTGTCAGCAAACGGCCCTGATAGAACATCCTCCTCACAGGCAGGATAGTTCTGCAGCCCTGAAACAGGTGCTGCTAGCACAAGCTCTCCATCAGCCTGGCTTGGGCACCACTCCTCCTCAAGGAGCTGGAACATCCTCCTCACAGGCAGGATAGTTCTGCAGCCCTGAAACAGGTGCTGCTAGCACAAGCTCTCCATCAGCCTGGCTTGGGCACCACTCCTCCTCACGGAGCTGGTCCCTGTCGAGCATTCTTTTGTAATAGAATCTCGACGTGGGGAGAGCCGTGAGCAAACGGACTCTCCTATGGAGGGTATAACCTCCAGGCCCGACTCATCTACGGGCCACAGAGACTTGCCAGTGGCCTTTCCACCCTACTGTGCAAGCCTCCACTGCCCCCCGGCAGTGGGTCCGCAACCACTGGCTGTGTAGCCAGCACCGGACCAGGTGTACCAGACGGGCCTCCATCCTCAACACTCTCCTGGTCACTCTTCTTTCTACCCCCGGAGCGCCTCGCCGACACCTTCTTCCCTTTCTGCAACATATCTACTCCCAACCGTCGCAGAAAATGACCTGTGGTAAAGTATTTCAACAAACCTTACCTCCGTTTAAACTTGTTAACGAAACTGCAGATGCTGGAGAATGGAGGGTGAAGTCTGAAGAAGGGTCTCGACCCGAAACGTCGCCCATCTCCTTCGCTCCTTAGATGCTGCTGCACCCGCTGAATTCTCCAGCTTTTTGTGTAACCTGTTTAAACTTACCGCTCGGAGGAGCGCTGCTGCTCCAACCGTTCCCGACTGCACCAGCGTCTGACGTCATGACGCACCAATGGCTGTACGGGCTTCTATTCACGTAGTCACTCACGTGACTCCGAAGTAAAATCAGGAGATGCAGAGTCAATATGGATAGAACTAAGGACACTGCCCAGTCCATCATCGGCTCTGACCTCCCTTCTATCGAGGGGATCTATCGCAGTCGCTGCCTCAAAAAGGCTGGCAATATCATCAGGACCCACACCATCCTGGCCACACACTCATCTCCCTGCTACCTTCAGGTAGAAGGTACAGGAGCCTGAAGACTGCAACAACCAGGTTCAGGAATAGCTATGTCCCCACAGCCATCAGGCTATTAAACTTGGCTCGGACAAAACTCTGAACATTAATACCCCTTTATCTGTTATTTGCACTTTATCAGTTTATTTATTCATGTGTGTATTTACGTATATAATGGTATATGGACACACTGATCTGTTTTGTAGTCAATGCCTACTATGTTCTGTTGTGCTGAACCAAAACAAGAATTTCATTGTGCTGTCAGGGACACATGACAATAAACTCTCTTGTCTTGTCTTGTCGAATTGTAAGGGTAAAAGGACCCTAATGGGACTTATCTACAGGTCCCCAAACAGTAGCCTGGATAGAGGGTGCATTGAATCAAGAGTTAAAAGTGGCATGTCATAAAGGTAATACAATGGTTGTTATGGGGGATTTCAACATGCAGGTAGACTGGGAAAATCAGAGTGGTACTGGTCCCCAAGAAAGGGAGTTTGTGGAGTGCCTCCATGATGGATTCTTAGAGCAGCTTGAACTGGAGCCTACCAGGGAGAAGGCAATTCTGGATTTAGTGTTGTGTAATGAACTGGATTTGATAAGGGAACTTGAGGTTAATGAGCCATTAGGAGGCAGTGACCATAATGTGGTCAGGTTTAATCTACAATTGGAGAGGGAGAGGAATAGATCGGAGGTGTCAGTATTACAGTTGAACAAAGGGGACTATAGAGGGACGAGCTGGCCAAAGTTGATTGGAAAGATACCAGAGCAGAGATGACAGTGGAACAAAAATGCAGGTATTTCTGGGAATAATACAGAACGTGCAGGATTAGTTAATTACAAAGAGGAAGAAAGATTCCAAGGGAAGTAAGGGGCGTCCATGGCTGACAAGGGACGTCAGAGACAGTATAAAAGTAAAAGACAAGAAGTACAACGTAGCAAAGATGAGCGGGAAGCCAGAGGATTGGGTAATGTTTAAAGAACAACAGAAGTTAAGTAAAAAGGCAATACGGTGAGAAAAGATGATGTACAAAAGTAAGCTAACCAAGAATATAAAGGAGGATAGTAAAAGCTTCTTTAGGCATGTGAAGAGGAAAACAATAGTTAAGACCAAATTTGGACCCTTGAAGACTGAAAAGGGTGAATTTATTATGGGGAACAAGGAAATGACAGATGAGTTGAACAGGTACTTTGGATCCGTCTTCACTAAGGAGGACACAAACAATCTTCCTGAACTGAAGGAAATCCACATTAGGTACAAAATGGTGTCGGGTAGACTGATGGGACTGAAGGCTGATAAATCCCCAGGGCCTGATGGTCTGCATCCGAGGGTACTTAAGGAAGTGGCTCTAGAACTCGTGGATGCATTGGTTTCCAATGTTCTATAGATTCAGGATCAATTCATGTGGATTGGAGGGTAGCTAATGGTATCCCACTTTTTAAGAAAGGTGGAAGAGAGAAAACAGGGAATTATAGGGAAGTAACAGGGAATTGTTTCCGTGCTGTAATTGTTATATGGTTATATGGTTATAGACCAGTTAGCCTGACATTGGTGGTGGGGAAGATGCTGGAGTCAATTATAAAAGATGAAATAGCGACACATTTGGACAGCAGTAACAGGATCGATCCGAGTCAGCGTGGATTTACGATGGGGAAATCATGTTTGACTAATCTTCTGGAATTTTTTGAGGTATGTAACTAGGAAAGTGGACAAGGGAGTGCCAGTGGATGTAATGTACCTGGACTTTCAGAAAGCATTTGTTATGGTTCCACATAGGAGATAAGTGGGCAAAATTAGGGCACATGGTATTGGGGGTAGGGTGCTGACATGGATAGAAAATTGGCTGGCCGACAGGAAACAAAGAGTAGGGATTAACGGTTTCCTTTCAGAAAGGCAGGCAGTGACTAATGGGGTACAGCAAGGCTCGGTGCTGTGACCGCATCTATTTAGAATATATATTAATGATTTAGATGAAGGGATTACAAGTGACATTAGCAAATTTGCAGATGACACAAAGCTGGGTGGCAATGTGGACTGTGAGGAGGATGCCATGAGAATGCAGGGTGACTTGGAGAGGTTGTGTGAGTCAGCAGATGCATGGCAGATGCAGTTTAATGTGGATAAATGTGAGGTTATCCACTTTGGTAGCAAAAACAGGAAGGCAGATTATTATCTAAATGATGTCAAGTTGGGAAAAGGGGAAGTACAATGGGATCTGGGGGTCCTTGTTCATCAGTCACTGATAGTAAGCATGCAGGTACAGCAGGCAGTGAAGAAAGCGAATGGCATGTTGGCCTTCATAACAAGAGGAGTTGAGTATAGGAGCAAAGATGTCCTTCTGCAGTTGTATAGGGCACTAGTGCGACACACCTGGAGTATTTTGTGCAGGTTTGGTTTCCAAATTTGAGGAAGGACATTCTTGCTATTGAGGGAGTGCAGCGTAGATTTACAAGTTTAATTCCTGGGATGGCGGGAGTGTCATATGCTGAATACTCAGAAATTAGAAGGATGAATCTTATTGAAACATATAAGATTATTAAGGGATTGAACATGCTAGAGGCAGGTGTTCCCAATGTTAGGGGAAAAACATAGAAATTAGGTGAGCCCTTCGAGCCTGCACCGCCCATTCAATATGATCATGATCATCCAAACTCAGTATCCCGTACCTGCCTTCTCTCCCCCATACCCTCTGGCCACATCCAACTCACTCTTAAATATAGCCAATTAACTGGCCTCAAACTACCCTCTGTGGCAGAGAGTTCCAGAGACTCACCACTCTCTGTGGAAAAAAATCTCGGAAGGATTTCCCCCTTATCCTTAAGCTGTGACCCCTGTCCTGGACTTCCCCAACATCGGGAACAATCTTCCTGCATCTAGCCTGTCCAACCCCTTAAGAATTTTGTAAGTTTCTATAAGAAATTCCAGTATAAACCGAGTCTATCCAGTCTTTCTTCATAAGACAGTCCTGACATCCCAGGAATCAGTCGGTGAACCTTCTCTGCACTCCCTCTATGGCAATAATGTCCTTCCTCAGAGGTGTGGTCTCACCAAGACCCTGTACAACTGAAGTAGAACCTCCCTGCTCCTGTACTCAAATCCTTTTGCTATGAAAGGCTTTTTTCACTGCCTGCTGCACCTGCATGTTCAATGACTGGTGTACATGACACCCATGCATCTCCCCTTTTCCTAATCGGCCACCATTTAAGGGAGTCCAGAACCAGGGGCCACAGTTTTAAGAATAAGGAGTAAGCCATTTAGAAGGGAGATGAGGATACACCTTTTCTCACAAAGAGTTGTGAGTCTGTGGAATTCTCTGCCTCAGAGTGCGGTGGAGGCCGGTTCCCTGGAAACTTTCAAGAGAGAGCTAGATATGGCTCAAAGATAGCGGAGTCAGGGATATGGGGAGAAGGCAGGACCGGGATACTGATTGCGGATGATCAGCAATGATCACGTTGAACGGCGGTGCAGGCTCGAAGGGCCGAATGGCCTACTCCTGCACCTGTTGCCTTTTGTCTATTGTCTATTGTCTAAAGTACATGGATAGGATAGGTTCAGAAGGATAAGGGCTAAATGCTGGTATATGTGACTTGTGTAGATGGGGCATGTTGGTCGGTGTTGGCAAGTTGGGACAAAAGGCCTGATTCCACACTATATGACTTTATGTCTCTCCCCTTTGATCTGGTATTTTGTTGGTTCACATGCTTGATCAATGGTGTTTTATCATTAATGTTTTATTATTATTAATGTTTAGTGTTTACTGAGTCATTCATAACTGTCATTGCATGTCATGTTGTTACCTGTGGGCAGAACATCAAGGCAAATTCCTTGTATGTGAATAAACCTACTTACTTAAACTTACTTACTTACTTTCCCAGCTCCCTCTCTCAACTCAGCCTTGTTTCCATCCATTGCTGAATGTTCCTGTGACTTTTCACCAGCGTTTTCTCTGCCTCAGAAATGGAGAGTCTATTGTTCTCAGTCAGTGAGCTTCCTAAACCAAACACAATACTGAGAAGCATCATTGGACAGAGGGCTCTGCCTACTGGATCTTTAATGGATAGACAATATAAACCATATAACCATATAACAATTACAGCACAGAAACAGGCCCTCTCGGCCCTTCCCGTCCGTGCCGACCATTTGTTTTCCCCTAGTCCCATCTACCTGCACTCAGACCATACCCCTCCATTCCCTTCACGTCCATATAGCTATCCACTTTACTTTTAAATGTTAAAATCGATCCTGCCTCCACCACTTCTGCTGGAAGCTCATTCCACACAGCCACCACCCTCTGAGTAAAGAAGTTCCCCCTCACGTTACCCCCGAAACTTCTGTCCCTTAATTCTCATGTCATGCCCTCTTTAAATGTTTGAATCTTCCCTACCCTCAATGGGAAAAGCTTATCCACGTCAACTCTGTCTATCCCTTTCATCATTTTAAAGACCTCAATCAATAGAGTCCCCCCTTAACCTTCTGCGCTCCAAAGAATAAAGACCTAACTTGTTCAACCTTTCTCTGTAACATAGTTGCTGGAACCCAGGCAACATTCTAGTAAATCTCCTCTGTACTCTCTCTATTTTGTTGACATCCTTCCTATAACTAGGCGAGCAAAATTGTACACCATACTCCAGAATTGGTCTTACCAATGCCTTGTACAATTTTAACATTACTTCCCTACTCCTATATTCAATGCTCTGATTTATAAAGGCCAGCACACCAAAGGCTTTCTTCACCACCCTATCTACATGCGATTCCACCTTAAGGGAACTATGCACAGTTATTCCTAGATCCCTCTGTTGCACAGCATTCCTCAATTCCCTACCATTTACCATGTACTTCCTATTTTGATTTGTCCTGCCAAGATGTAGAACTTCACACTTAACAGCATTAAACTCCATCTGCCATCTTTCAGCCCACTTTTCCAAATGGCCCAAATCTCTCTGTAGACTTTGAAAATCTACTTCATTATCCACAACACCACCTATCTTAGTATCATCTGCATACTTACTTATCCAATTTTCCACCCCATCATCCAGATCATTGATGTACATGACAAACAACAGTGGACCCAACACAGATCCCTGAGGCACCCCACTGATCATCGGCTTCCAATCTGACAAACAGCCATCCACCATTACTCTCTGACATCTCCCATTCAGCCACTGTTGAATCCATCTTGCTACTCCGCCATTAACACCCAAAGATTGAACCTTCTTAACCAACCTTCCATGGGGAACCTTTTCAAAGGCCTTACTGAAATCCATATAGACAACATCCACTGCTTTACCCTCATCAATTTCCCTAGTTACCGCTTCAAAAAATTCAAGAAGGTTTGTCAAACATGACCTTCCAGGCACAAATCCATGTTGACTGTTCCTGATCAGACCCTGTTTATCCAGATGCTTATATATATTATCACTAAGTATCCTTTCCATTAATTTGCCCACCACTGACGTCAAACTAACAGGTCTATAATTGCTAGGTTTATTCTTTGAACTCTTTTTAAACAATGGAACAACATGCGCAGGACGCCAATCCTCCGGCACTATTCCCGTTTCTAATGACATTTGAAATATTTCTGTCATAGCTCCTGCTATTTCTACACTAACTTCCCTCAATGTCCTAGGGAATATCCTGTCAGGACCTGGAGACTTATCCACTTTTATATTTTTCAAAAGTGTCAGTACTTCCTCCTCTTTGAATCTCATAGTTCCCATAGCTACTCTACTCTTTCCCCTTAACTCACCGAGTTCAATATCCTTCTCCTTCTCCTTACCGAAGAAAAGAAATTGTTCAATATCTCCCCCATCTCTTTTGGCTCTGCAGATAGCTGTCCATTCTGGTTCTCTAATGGTCCAATTTTATCCCTTGTTTTCCTTTTGCTATTAATATAGCTGTAGAAACCCTTTGGGCTTACTTTCACCTTTCTTGCCAAATCAACCTCATATCTTCTTTTAGCCTTCCTAATTTCTTTCTTAAGATTCTTTTTACATTCTTTATACTCCTCTAACACCTCATTTACTCCATGCCTCCTATAATTATTGAAGGAATTGCACAGTAAGCCCAAAGTTTCTCTTTGGATTTTAATCATTTCTGATCCTTCCATTTGCCTTCCAAAGGCAGTAATGGCAGCTGAAATCAGTTTGAAGATTCTTTCCTTATTTCTTGTCCTCTCATGACTGGAGTCATAGGTGTCCATATAGATGGATTAACCGTAGGTACCTTTAATGAGGTGCAATTTTCTGGTGTTTTATATAATTCTGCTGTTTCAACCATCACAGAATCTTGAAGTTGGTGAGATACCATATAATTAATACTGGCAGCTAGGTTTTCTTCCATAGCCTCACCACTTCCTTCAGGTATAGCAAAATCTTTTGCCATATCATGCACATATGGCCTCTTCTTTTTTTATTTGTGGTGTGCACTCATAATCCACATCACCACTTTCAGGGTCTGACTTCTGCAGCCCTGATACACCTGGAACTTCATCAAATGAGACATCCTCCACCCTTAGTCCTGGGTCTGGAGTTTCAAATTCCCAATTTGGCACATAGCCATATTCTGGATATTCAAACCCCTCAGGGTCATTTTGGGAAATTTCTGGGTACTTTGACCCTTGTCTCATAATATTTTGGAGCACTCTCTCCATATGTTCCATTTTAAGCCATATAGCTTTATTATCCGGAGGACTTCCATTATCAGAGTCATCATCAGAAACCACGGGCCTCACGGATTTCTTTTACTTTTTCTAGGAACATTTCCTCCATGGTTTGTATTTCTGGAGAAATTATAGTCTCACTAACGGGTGAATCAGCGGCCACCGGTATCGGAACCGGATCTGCACTAATCTCTTGTCCCGACTCTTTAGCTTCTCCCCGGGACGATCTTTTTACCTGCGAAATGTTTCTCTGAGACTTCTCCACTTTAAATTTTTATTATCTAGGCTGGATCAGTACGCCAGCGTGACTCTGATTTTTTGAATTTTTACTTTCATTTTTGCTGGTTCTACCAGCGTAATGTCTTTTTTAGAACGTCCCCTAAATTTTTTCTTGCACTTACCTGCGGGTCCGTTCCGACCACTGCGAGGAGCTGCCTCTGCAGCTCTTGCTTCTGCCGTCAGCGTTGATGTAATGCCGTTCTAGCGCCAGGCGGGGCTTCTTCACGTAGTCACTCACGTGACTCCGAAGTAAAATGTCACCTATCAATGTTCTCCAGAGATGCCGCCTGACACGCTGAGTTACTCCAGCACTCTGTGAATGTCACCTATCCATGTTCTCCACAGATGCTACCTGACCCGCTGAGTTACTCCAGCACTTTGTGTTAGTCATAGAGTGATACAGTGTGGAAACAGGCCCTTCGCCCAACTTGCCCACACTGACTAACATGTCCCAGCTGCACTAGTCCTACTTGCCTTTGTTTGGTCCATATCCCTTCAAACGTGTCCTGTCCATGTAACTGTCTAACAGTTTCTTGGGATAGTCACAGCCTCAACTACCTCCTCTGATAGTTTGTTCCATACTCCCACCACCCTCTGTGTGAAAAAGTTACCCCTCAGTTTCCTTTTAAACCTTCCCCCACCCGGGAAAACATTTATCATTCCAACAATTATAACTAAAATATAATTTGAAAAGTAATCAATATTTTAAATATCTTCAAATTCAAGATTATTTGAAAAAATATATGCAAGGATATCAAATTCGAACCCCAGATTTATTTGAGGAAGGAATGAATAGAAAGGCAGAATCATGCAATTTAATATCATATCTATATAATATAATTCTAAATATAGAAACACCAACGACAGAAGCAATTAGAAGGGACTGGGAACAAGAATTATTGATAAAAATTCAGAACAACAGATGGGGAAAAAATCTATTATATGTACATAAATGTTCAATTAATGTAAGACATAACCTAATTGAACTAAAAATTGTACATAGATTATATTATTCAAAAACTAGACAGAATAAAATATTTCCATATGTTTCCCCCATCTGTGACAAATGTCTAACTCAAAATGACACTATAGCACATTCCTTCATCTCTTGTACAAAACTACATACATTTTGGAATGAAATTTTTGGAACTTTTACAAAACTATTTAACACAAAATTGAACCCCAATACAGAACTGATTATCTTTGGATCAATGGAAGAGGGAAGTAAATTTCTATTCCAAGAAGCTCTTCTTAATTTTACTTCGGAGTCACGTGAGTGACTACGTGAAGAAGCCCCGCCTGGCGCTGGAACGGCATGACGTCAGCGCTTACGGCAGAGCATGAGCTGCAGAGGCAGCTCCTCGACAGCGGTAGGTACGGGCCTGCAGGTAAGTGCAGGGGGAAAAACACTTACAGGGTCTAAAAAACTCCGTGGCTGGTATTGAATACCAGGATTTAAAACTAATTTAAAAGTAAAAAATAAGTAAATGTTAAAATAAAAGGAAATACTTTATATAAAAAACAACGGAGTTTTAAAAGAACGTCCTAAGGGGAGCGATCGGAACGGGAGATTACGGAGCCGGTTCCGATACCGGTGGCCGTCAAAATTACGTTAGGAAAACTTTTTAGTCGCTCCACAAACTTTTGGCAGGGGGGGGGGGGGAAATTTTATACAGTCAGAAAGGCCATAATTTAAAAAGTTACAATAAAAGGCCTTCAGACTAAAAAAGCTGTATGGCTTGAAAAAATGGAAAAAAGATTCCAAAAAAATAAAAATAAAATAAATAAAGAATTCAAGCCAAAAAGGGTTAAAAGGCCCAAAAACATTCCCTAACCTACCCTAAAGGGGTTTCATATATTAATATATATGATGAAATGTTGTGGGAATATCTACCTCAGATATGTTTGAAGGTAGTCTCCTTGAGGGAAAACTCAGGAGTAACAAGGGCAGTAAAAATAAAATGGAAAACTGACCCTAAAAATGCACTGATAGTGGTGGCTGGTCATGAAGTACCCACCTCAGCACCAGAAATATATATATATATAATTAATTGGTCTCTCACTAAAGCTGTTATGATTAAAACAGCAGAATAATAATAAAACGTTTATGTTTTATTTAACTACACTTCAGCACAAAATATATATAGAGGTGTACTAGGTACGATACCTGAATGAATGAGTGAGGACATGAAAAGTAAATATGAAAAAAAAAAAATTAATTGGTCTCACCAAAGCTATTATGTGAAACAGCAGAATATGATAAAAACTTGTAAGTTTATAAAGATATAAACGGTGAATCCGTTTATGATATCCATGTCTCAATTATATGAGATATAAGGAAATACGATTTTAAAAGTATTTCAAACTGGTGCATGGCATTTCCATTCAATGGAAAACAAATAAAATATTGTGCAAATAACCAATACATTTGAAGTAAAATAAATTGCCATCAGTTTGTGGAGCTCAATGGGAAGAAATATATAATATTTGGGACCAAATCTGCACTCTAGATTTGCAGATCAATACAAATCAGGTTATGTTAAACTCCTGATTATTATGGAATGAAACCTGCCTTATGATTATTCAAAATATTGATTACAAAAGAACAGACTATTGGTCTTAAACTTTGGGGGGAAAATTATGATCCAAAGTAAAGATTTCATAATGGATCAAAACAAAGGCAGAAGTATGATAAATAAACATAATCAAACATAGCCTTATCCGAACCCATTTAATTGGGAAAAGGAGGCTTGAAGTACGTTGAAGAGGTGCAAACAACAGTTACAAAATAAATTCATGAAATCTCCGATTGTGGGGGATTACAGGTGTATTATAATCATTAATTTAATAAAACTAAGGACTACAAAAAATTGTAGAAAGGATTGGTTCACCTGTATAAGAAAACCTTAAAATGTGATTTTAGTTTTGCACCCAAAAGTAACTCCATAAAGAAGGGGTACGTACATGTATATATTATAAAATTACCTCAGTGTGAAGATGTGATGTGATAAACCACACAAAACATCATTTTATATACACTTTCAACAGTGTAAGAACATTTTATTAAAATGGAAATATTTTCAACATTGAAATACAGTTGTTATTAACAAAGTGTTAATCAAATATTACAGGTGCTTGAAATTAATTAAAAAGGGTCAAGCGGTGCAAGTTAAAACATTGTCTAAAGGATTAAAAACCAGTTCAAGGCTGTTAAACAGAATACTGGAAGAACAATTGTACTGATAAAAGATCAACACTTGCACTAATGAGGACATGGTCATGGTTTATCTTGATCACATTTAAATTGGAAGGTTATAAAGAGTCAGCTGCAAATTAGTGCTGCAATTACAAGCCTGTTGAAAGGCAAGGACTTGACCCATCACATAAAGCCTATGTTTTAGGCATGCGTAAATATTCATAAATTACTATTCTGGATTTAGGAGAAATTCAGCACCATAAGAGATGGAAAATTGTTCCATGATACAAATATGTCTCATTGCTTTGTTGACATACTTTGTCCATTAGAAAAGGAGCCTAGGTAAAGTGTAAATAAAGCTCTAAAAGAAGGAATACAGAAGCTTATAAGAATATGTATGCCTTTGTGAGAGGCTTATGCAAATACCAAATGATACATTATCATTAATAAAGTAATGGGAAAAAAAGGGGGATTCACAAGCTGCTTCAACTATAAGCTTAGCAGCTGTTGCAAGCTGCAGCAAGTATTAACAGATGATGGACAGCTTCTGTGAATATTTGGGTAAGATAAGAATATTATCTATTCTTATAAAAATAATTGATACGTCTCTTGTTGGGACTATGGACAATAATACCAGGTAATTGCAAATGGATTGTCCTAAGAAATTTCTCCAAACATTTGTATTAATTATTGAAGTATAAGGAGTTATGGATTAAATATTGATTGTTCTATTATGGAAGTGTCCATGTCATATCAAGGTGAACAATACCACGGCTGTGGCATATATTAAATCACATAAGATAAGTAAAATAATAATCATGGGGTTATCTGAGTAAACAGATGTGGCATATTCTAAAATGTTTTAGTCCAGCTGTTTATCTCTAAGAAAGAGACAATGTTATCGAAGACAACAAATTAAGGGGGGAAAATACATTGTCATTAATATGGATTACTTACGATTAATCTGGTCATATACAGATTAAATCACCGATCTTTCAAATGTTCTCGTGGGTAAACCAAGAACAGGAAGGTGGATGCTTTTCTCTCATTTACATGAGGAAAAATGTTCTTTTATGTTCCTCATTTATTGTCTGATAGGGCAGTGTCTTATGAAAATGTAGCAGGACACTGCCAGAGGCATTTTGGTGGCCCAAAACAGATCCTTCATGGTTTTCATAAACATTGAGTGATGTTGAACCACTTGTGATGATTCATAGTTGCCGTAATTTATTGTTGTACAAAGGCATCCATGATATGAAAATATGAATTGACTATCTGCAGGTTGACCAGACCATTACAACAGTTTGATGGTCAAAGAAGTCTATGAATGTTTAACTAATATAACAACATAACAATAAAATAATTATTTATAAAGCAGTGTTATACTGCAATTTGCAGAAATAAATTTAAAAAAATATATTTTTATAAGAAATTGGAAGTGTGTATACAGTAAAGTTATTTGTCATATTAGATATATGTGAGTTCCTTGTGGATTGCATTTTTTCTGAGTATCTAATTGATAGAGCCAATAATAGGGCTCAGAGTGTTTATCGTCCTATTTACGGACAATATACTAACCAAGAAATTATCGAGTTCATTCGTAATATCCAGATATGAAAAGGGATATATATGTAGTCCAAAATTGCAATACATAAGTCTGGAGATCAATATAGTCCTGAATTGCCTTAGGCAATGGACTCCAATTCCATCAATAATTCAAAAAAGTTAACATTGAAAGTAATAATGCTGATGACTTTAGTATCAATATAAGAGTGCAAACATTGCAAATATTACGTTATAATTGTATGTGGATACAGATTACATTATCATATATGTTTATGAATTTACCAAACAAAGCAGACCAAGAAGAGCTGAAACCAATTGTGTGTGTGTGTGTGTGAACATTGATGAAATATGTTGAAGTAAGTAAGAGTTTCTGTGGTGATGAGACAGCACTACTTATTACACACAAAAAAACACATTAGGTTTCAGTAAAAACTGATGGTTCTAGAGAAATGTATTCTAGAAGGTTAAAAATTGAATAACACTCAGTGGAACTAGACACTGAAATGTGGAAAATCACTCTGTTAAGGAGGTAGATACATTCACAGGAATGGCACAGGATGAGCCGCTCGAGCAAAGATGCAAGGCCACAGGAGGGTGTAAAATAAATATTAAATTAAATGGAACCAGTCATGGTGTCAGGATTGGACACGGAGTGTTGGGTTCTCTATAATTGTTGCTTTGTTCATACCATCAAATTATATATATCAATTGATATTTGTGATAAACTTGCCTTTCAAATGGAAAGGGCATTACTTTTATTCTTTTATAATGTGAAATAATTTATCACATAACTTGAGGCAATGTTTGGGGGAGAAAATGTGTTATTTTGCTCATTACTGTGTTGAATGAGCCAGAGTGTCGTATGGAATGAGTCTACGACATAAAAAACACAGAAAGCTTCAAAATCTTCACATAGTCACTCACGTGACTCCGAAGTAAAATAGTAAGGTTAAACGAGAACTTACTAGTTCGAAGTTTGATCGTTATTTTATGAGGAGTAACGATGAGGGATTACGTGCCCCCCACTCCCGACCCTCATAAAATAAATGATCATCTGGTAGTTCTAAATCTATGTTGAGCCTTACTATCTTACTCCGGCTATTATGTTCTGTGTTTTTCATGCCGCTGCTTTGAAGTATGCCGTTCCAGCGCCAGGCGGGGCTTCTTCACGTAATCGTTACTCCTCATAAAATAACGATCAAACTTCGAACTGGTAAGTTCTCGTTTAATCTTACTATTACGGTTTAATAACAGCAAAAAAAACAAACTCAAATTCTGGAAAAACGCAATCACGCCAACGTTCAAAATGTGGATTTCAAATATGTCAGAAAAGCTACATCTTGAAGAAATGAGATTCCTCCTACTAGGCAAAGTAGACCAATTCTTAAAGACTTGGTCTCCTTTTATCAACTTTTTGCAAGCATATGGTGCAACATAACACAACCTTAGAAATGAAATGGTTCAGAACCGGGTGACGGATGGGCAAAAATACGAAATAGGTAGATCTCTCCTAATTTCTCTTTTCTCTACTTTCTCTTTTTCTTTCAATCTTTCTAGCTTTTCATTTCTGTTCTTTATTTCTTTCGCTATCGGTTTCTACTCGCTTGTCTATCTATTCTGACACTCTTTATTTATTTTTTCTTTCACTGTTTTATTATTCAATTAAAAATACAAAGGTGTACAAGAATGGTAATATGAATGTATGTATTAGGTACTCAAGGACCACACTATTGTACTTCTAAGAAAAATAAAATTAAAACAAATTAAAAAAAATATTTTCCCCTTCACCTTGAACCCATGTCCTCTGGTCCTCGATTCCCCCACTCTGGGCAAGAGATTCTCTGCATCTAACTAAATTGTGTTCTATGCAAGATTCCAGCTTCTGCAGTTTCTTGTGTCTCCCTCACCTATATCCACCTATCACTTCTGAAGAAGGGTCTCAACCTGAAATGTCACCCATTCCTTCTCTCTAGAGATGCTGCCTGTCCCGCTGAGTTACTCCAGCTTTTTGTGTCCACCTGTCACTTGCCAGGCTTTGTCCAGCCCCCATCTCTCTTTTCCAGCTACCTCCCCCCACCCACTCCATTCAGTCTGAAGGCATTTACTGTTCCTTCTTTACGTATGTGGAGAGGAAAACATTAGTTAAAACCAAAGTTGGACTCTTGAAGACTGAAATGGGTGAATTTATTATAGGAACAAGGAAATGGCAGATGAGTTGAACAGGAACTTTGGATCCGTCTTCACTAAGGAGGACACAAACAATTTTCCTGATTTATTAGTGGCCAGAGGATCTGGGGTGACGGAGGAACTGAAGGAAATCCGCATTAGGCAGGGAATGGCGTTGGGTAGACTGATGGGACTGAAGGCTGATAAATCCCCAGGGCCTGATGGTCTACATCCCAGAGTACTTAAGGAAGTGGCTCTGGAAATTGTGGATGCATTGGTGATCATTTTCCAATGTTCCATAGATTCAGGATCAGTTGCTGTGGATTGGAGGGTAGCTAATGTTATCGCACTTTTTAAGAAAGGCGGGAGAGAGAAAACAGGGAATTTTACTTCGGAGTCACGTGAGTGACTACGTGAAGACCCCGTCCAGCACGCATGCGCGACATTAGCGTTCATGCAGTGCATCTCTGTGGTCTGCTTGTTTTCCAGAAAGAATGAGCAAGACCAGAGGAAAGAAGTCTGCAGCTCGCCCCCGTTCGTCCTCCGTTGAGGAATGCTCTTTGGAGGGGGGGGGGCAAGAGGCGGCGGGAATAACTACAGCGCTGTGCCCAGCACCGCTCGTGCTGCCTGAGCAGCGGTCTGGAGGTACCTGCAGCCAGAACCGGGCGGTAGTGTCCGACGATTCGGATGAAGATGCCACACCACTCGAGAGCGATACAGGCAGCCGCCTAAGCCGCATGGAACGGCTTATGGAGCAATTGCTCCAGCGAGATCTGCTGAGAGAGCAGCAGCAGACTCGCCAAGGGAGTTCAGGCACTCCCGCAGTGCCCTTTACGGCACTGGCCATTGCTTCACCTTCTTTTGAAGGCAGCATTGGCGACCAGGTCTGGGCTGGTCAAGAAGAGGGGTCACTGGCTGAAGATATCGGGAGTACGCAGGGTGTACAGGATCAGGAAGAGCTGCTGGGTGTGGTCAACCGCTACGTGGCCATTCCACAAGTGGGTCGGCCATTAGAGCCGAAACTTGCAGCCAGCATTAACCACCTGTCCTCAAAACCCCTACAAGAACAGGTGGTCAATGAGGCTCTTGAACTATATACAGCCCCAGTAAATTGTACATCATTGAATGTACCCGTTGTAAACAGCCAAATTTGGGGACATTTGGGGCAGAACATCAGGAACCTGGAGTTGAAGCTCTAGAAAATCCTTAAACTCCTGACTGCAGGAATAACATCTTATGCTCGGTCCATTGATGGTTCGGACATCTCCACAAATCAGCAAGACACATTAGCTCTGCTGTGCACCACTCAATATGAAATAAACAATTTATGGAAGGAAATTATCAAGCCTGCCCTCAACCCTAAATTTGCGGGACTTTGCAAAACATCGGGTTCAGAACCTCCTATTCTGCTCTTTGGGAAAGACCTTCCAAAAAAGGTGAAAGACCTAGAGGAAGAATCCAAGACCTTTGGTCTCGTGAGGGCAGGTTTGGGACCGAGCAGACCTAACAAACCCAGGCGGCAGTACCCCGTGGCGTCCACCAGTCGTCGACCACACTATGGGACTGGTGAAAGCTCGGGGTCCGCAACCATTCCCCGTAAGCCTTTTTTAGGCCAGGGCCCAGAGCGGACCCCATGGAAAATGCGCCACCCCCAACAACATCAACATCAACATCAACCCCAACCCTCTACAGCCCAGCAGACGCCTCATCGCCCAGCGAAGAGGCAGAAGAAGCACCAATAACCATGGAGGTAGGTGGGTCTGGTTCCTCTCAGCATATGAGCAGTAGGGGCTCTATACTAACAGGGGGGAGATTGCACTTGTTTTTGGATGCATGGGAATCCATCACTAATGACAAGTATATACTCAGCGGCGTTCATGGCTACAAAATTGACTTTGTTCATGAAAACATTCCGCCAGTTCAGCATATACCCAAAAGGGTATTCACCCTCTCAGTCAAAGAGAAACAAGAGGGTCAAGCTGAACTGATGAGGTTACAAGCAAAAGGTGTAATTGAAAGAACAAAACATGAACCTTTGGAATTTGTGTCTAATATTTTCACTAAAATCAAAAAAGATGGTGGACGTCGCATCATCATTGACTTAACTACTTTAAACAAGTCGGTCAGATATAATCATTTCAAGATGGATACTTTTGAAACAGCCAGACTATTGGTTTCTAGAGGGTACTTTCTAGCAAGCATTGATTTAAAAGATGCCTACTACTCAGTACCCATACACAAGGAGCATTGTAAATACTTAAAATTTATCTGGATGAAACAGCTATGGCAATTTAAAGCCTTACCAAATGGGCTAACCTCCGCTCCAAGGCTGTTCACTAAAATCTTAAAACCTGCCTTGGCATTATTGAGGAAACAAAAGCATATAGTCATGGCGTATTTAGACGACATTTTAATAGTAGGGAAAACCTTGGAGACAGCCATTTTGGCAGTAGCAGCAACCAAACGTTTGTTTGAAACTTTGGGGTTTGTCATACATCCAGATAAATCCAATTTTACACACCGTCCACTGCCATGGACTATCTTGGATTTACGATTGATACTGTTCGCATGATTGTAACTCTGCCGAAGGGGAAAGCATCAGAATTGGCACTATCATGCAACGAACTCATGAATAAACATCAGCCAACCATACGGGAGGTAGCTAGAGTTATTGGCAAAATGGTAGCAGCTTTTCCAGCTGTACAATTTGGGCCTTTGCACTATCAAAATTTGAAAAGAGCAAAAGTGCATGCACTAAAGCAAAACTCAGGTCACTTTGACTGAGCTATGAGTTTAACTGCTGAATCCATTCCAGAGTTACAATGGTGGGCAAGGAACGTAAGGCTCAGCTCCAGTCCCATAATAATCACCAACCCAGTATTAACCATTCAAACGGATGCCAGTGCTTTGGGCTGGGGAGCAACTAACATGCAATCCAGCGCAGGGGGCAGATGGACTAAATTTGAATCATCTTGCCTACAGACACGGGGTATAAACTACTTAGAAATGTTGGGTGCATTTTATGGGTTAAAAGCATATTCATCTAATACGCATCATGCACATGTCCGGTTTGCAATTAGATAATACCACGGTGGTGGCTTATATCAACCACATGGGTGGTGTAAAGTCGATATCGTGTGACAATTTGGCCAACCTAATCTGGCAATGGTGTGTTGAAAGACATATTTGGTTATCAGCAACTTACCTACCAGGTAAGCAAAATACAGTGGCAGACACCAGGTCACGCAGATTCAATGATAACATCGAATGGATGTTAAATCCCAAAATATTTGCTGAAATTACAAAGCAATATGGCACACCAGATATCGATCTATTTGCATCCAGGCTGAATCACCAGGTACCAACGTATGTCGCTTGGGAACCAGACCCTGAGGCAGCAGCAGTTGATGCATTCTCGCTGCATTGGGGGAAAATGTTATTTTATGCTTTTCCTCCCTTCTGCCTCATCAGTCGGGTATTATGCAAGATTCAATTGGATTCTGCTTCAGGAATCTTGATAATACCCGACTGGCCTACACAGCCATGGTTCCCAGTGGCCTTCGACATGGCTGTCGAAACACCGTTGGAATTCCCCAGCAGTCGAGAGTTATTAATCCACCCCAGTGTCAGGCATTAGTCACCCGTGCCATGACAGAGTCAATCTCCTGGCTTGCAGATTCTAAAAAGACCTCTACTGGGCCTGGGACTGTCTGAGGACGCCACAAACATGATGACCGCATCCCACCGGGAGTCCACCAGGAGACAATACCTGACCAACATAAGAAAATGGGAACGGTATTGCTCCAAAACAGGAACTACCTACACTACAGCTACAGCCACCAGTGTTGTGGAGTTTCTGGTTGGATTACATCGGGAAGGACTCAGCTACAGCGCCATTAATACAGCCAGGAGTGCGTTGTCAGCTTATTTGGTTCCAGCAGCAGGACAACTGACTTTGGGGTCCCATCCACTAGTGGTCAAAATCATGAGGGGCATTTTTAACACCAATTCCCCTAGGCCTAGGTACACTCAGATCTGGGATGTCAGCATTGTACTGACGTACCTTAGGGGATGGCCACCACCCAGGTCACTTACGCTGGAACAACTTACACTGAAATCAGTCCTGCTCATGGCACTAGTGTCAGCTCAAAGGGTACAGTCCCTCCACCTTCTGAGACTGGACAGCATGACAGAGTCATTGGACTGTATCACATTTCACATTCAGGGACTGGTCAAACAAACTAGACCAGGTACCACGCCTCCAGTAATGGAGTTCCGGGCATATTCACCTGACCCACAGTTGTGTGCCAAGACCCATCTTGCCAATTACATAGACACAACATATAACTTAAGAGGGAGAGAAAAAGCCTTATGGATAAGCCACAAGAAGCCTCATGGTCAGGTGACGAGCCAAACCATTTCAAGATGGCTCAAGCAGGTGCTTAAGTCTGCGGGAGTCGATACTAATGTTTACAAATCTCATTCCACCAGGGCTGCATCTACGTCGGCGGCTAGGCGAATGGATGTGCCTATGGACCATATTCTGGCCAGAGCAGGATGGTCCTCGGAGAGAACTTTCCAAAGGTTTTATAATAAGCCGCTGGCGGAACCTGCTACATTTGCAGACAGAATTTTAGAGTCTGCAGCTAATATTTAATTTAAGCCGGGGGAGCTCTCTGTTTTTTGTTATCATTAATAAACCTTTATTGTTCACAAACAGGTTATTGTTGATTGTATAACATGCTTCCTCCCTCTAAGGTCTTCAGGCAGTGAGTGAAGCATGAGCTGGTTCACGGTTCGGATTCACAGAGCTTTGAAGTCTTCACGTAGTCACTCACGTGACTCCGAAGTAAAATAGTAAGATTAAATGAGAACTTAGCAGTTCGAAGTTTGATCTGTATTTTATGAGGAGTTACGATGAGGGATTACGTGCCCTCCGCTCCCACCCTCTATTATACAGATCAACTGGTAATTAAGTTCTTATTTTTTCTTTACTATATTTATTTCAATTGTTGTGTTTTTCTGTGAATCCACACCGCTGCTTTGCAGAAATGTCGCGCATGCGTGCTGGACGGGGTCTTCACGTAATCCCTCATCGTAACTCCTCATAAAATACAGATCAAACTTCGAACTGGTAAGTTCTCATTTAATCTTACTATTATAAATCAGTTAGCGTGACATCGGTGGTGTGGAAGATGCTGGAGTCAATTATAAAATATGAAATAGCCGCATATTTGGATAGCAGTAACAGGATCCGTCCGACTCAGCATGGATTTACGAAGGGGAAATCATGCTTGTCTAATCTTCTGGAATTTTTTGAAGATGTAACTAGGAAAATGGACAAGGGAGAGCCAGTGGATGTAGTGTACCTGGACTTTCAGAAAGCATTTCATAAGGTCCCACATGGGAGATTAGTGGGCAACTTTAGGGCATAGGGTATTGGGGGTAGAGTGCTGACATGGATAGAAAATTGGTTGGCAGACAGGAAAAACAGAGTATTGATTAACGGGTCCCTTTCACAATGGCAGGCAGTGACTAGTGGGGTGCCGCAAGGCTCGGTGCCGCAAGGCTCGGTGCTGGGACTGCAGCTATTTACCATAAACATCAATGAAGAGATTTAAAAGTAACATTAGCAAATTTGCAGATGACGCAAAGCTGAGTGGCAGTGTAAACTGTGAGGACGCTATGAGAATGCAGGGTGACTTGGACAGGTTGGCGGAGTGGGCAGATGCAGTTTAATGTGGATAAATGTGAGGTTATCCACTTTGGTAACGGAAACAGAAAGGCAGATTATTATCGAAATGGTGTCAAATTGGGAAAAGGTAAAGTACAATAGGATCTGGAGGTCCTTGTTCCTCAGTGACTGA
Source organism: Okamejei kenojei (assembly GCA_035221665.1). Lineage (NCBI taxonomy): Eukaryota > Metazoa > Chordata > Chondrichthyes > Rajiformes > Rajidae > Okamejei > Okamejei kenojei. The sequence continues at coordinate 1,412,890 of CM069139.1, forward strand.
AAGTAAGCATGCAGGTAATTTAGGGCATAGGGTATTGGGGGTAGTGCTGACATGGATAGAAAATTGGTTGGCAGACAGGAAACAGAGTAGGGATTAATGGGTCACATCGACTGGGAAACACATTCTGTAAAAGGGCTGGATGGTTTGGAGTTTGTAAAATTGTAAAATGTGTGCAGGATAGCTTTTGCAGCAATACATAGAGGTACCTACTAGAGAAGGGACAGTGCTGGACCTCCTGTTAGGAAATGAGACAGGTCAGGTGACGGAGGTATGTGTTGGGGAACACTTCGGGTCCAGTGATCACAATACCATTAGTTTCAATATAATTATGGAGAAGGTCAGAACTGGACCAAGGGTTGAGATTTTTGATTGGAGAAAGGCTAACTTTGAGGAATCCTTGTGAAAGGATTTAAAAGGAGTGAATTGGGACATTTTGTTTTATGGGAAGAATGTAATAGAGAAATGGAGGACGTTCAAAGGTGAAATTTTAAGAGTATAGAATCTTTATGTCCCTGTTCGGTTGAAAGGAAAGAGTTATAATTGGAAAGAGCCATGGTTTTCAAGGGAAATTGGACACGGTTCAGAAAAAGAGAGAGATCTATAATGTTGATAAGCAGCATGGAGTAAATGAGGTGCTTGGGGAGTACAAAGAATGTAAAAAGAACCTTAAGAAAGAAATTAGAAAAGCTAAAAGAAGGTATGAGGTTGCTTTGGCAAGAAAGGTGAAAATAAATCCAAACGGTTTCTACAGCTATATTAATAGCAAAAGGATAATGAGGGATAAAATTGGTCCTTTAGAGAGTCAGATGTACAGCTATCTGCAGAGCCAAATGGGATGGGGGAGATATTGAACAATTACTTGTCTTCAGTATTCACCAAGTAGAAGGATATTGAATTATGTGAGCTAAGGGAAACAAGTAGGGTAGCTATGGAAACTACGAGGATCAAAGAAGAGGAAGTACTGACACTTTTGAAAAATATAAAAGTGGATAAGTCTCCAGGTCGTGACAGGATATTTCCTTGAGGACTCTCCTAGTGGCAGCATGCTGTAAAGGTTGCAAATTCGTTTGCTCCCTTAACTTTTAACTTCCACTCACCACTCTTTCAATGTTACTCGTGACTATTTGAATTCAAGACACCGTCTAACTTTCCATAGTGTTGATAACACTTTTACACGCCGTAATCGTGTAAAGGATAGAGACAAGAAGAAAGGGAGGCTCCCCAAGGAAGGAACAGGGGAAAGCCACAACCACAGCTGCAGCTTCTGATTCCAGCATCATAGAAGCAATATCGAAAATGAACGATGAATTGAAAAATGAGCTGAAAAATGAAATGAAAATAAGATTTGGCAGTTTGGAAGAAATGGTGAAAGGAGTTTCGACAAAATTGAAGGAAGTCCAAGGAAGACAGTCTTTATTACAAGATGAACTTTGTGAACAAAAGGATGAAATTGATATCTTGCGAACCCTGGGACGGGAGAGAGATTTGAAGATTGAAAAACTGGAACAGAGAATGAATGAAAACACTCGAGCACTTCAGCAATACAAGACTAAAAATGACCTAGAAAACAGAAGCCGTCGTTTGAATTTACGAATTGTTGGTTTGCCGGAAGGTCAGGAAGTTCAGGAAGGATATAACGTTATAAAATATGTTTCTAAAATGATAAAGGAAAATTTTAACATTTAGCACAATGAAAACCTTCCGTTTTTGGATAACGCTCACAGGATTGGGAAGAAATCCGGTAATAAACCGAGACACTTGATTATTCGGTTTCATTTTTGGCAAATTAAGGAGAATATTCTCCAGGCAGCAAAAACGTTGGGTGTGGTTGAATATGAAGGATGCAAGTTTCGGTGTGTCCCTGATTATAGTTACGAGCTTTTGGAAATAAGAAAGTCCTTTTATAATGTAATGTCTGATTTGTATAAGAAAAAGCTATGGCCAGTTTTATTATACCCATCTACAGTGGCTTGCAAAAGTATTCATACCCCTTGAACTTTTCCACATTTTGTCACGTTACAACCACAAACGTAAATGTATTTTATTAGGATTTTTTGTGATAGACCAGCACAAAGTGGCGCATAATTGTGAAGTGGAAGGAAAATGATACATTTTTTTTCAAAATTATGTTACATATAAAAAACTGAAAAGTGTGGCGTGCAAAAGTATTCAGCCCCCTTTACTCCGATACCCCTAAATAAAATCCAGTGCAACCAATTGCCTTCAGAAGTCACCTAATTAGTAAATAGAGTCCACTTGTGTGTAATCTAATCTCAGTATAAATACAGCTGTTCTGTGAAGGCCTCAGAGGTTTGTTAGAGAACATTAGTGAACAAACAATGTTCCTTGGGCATCATGAAGTACAAGGAACATGCCAGACAGGTCAGGGATAAAGTTGTGGAGAAGTTTAAAGCAGGGTTAGGTTATCAAGAAATATCCCAAGCTTTGAACATCTCACGGAGCACTGTTCAATCCATCATCCGAAAATGGAAAGAGTATGGCACAACTGCAAACCTACCAAGACATGGCCGTCCACCTAAACTGACAGGCCGGGCAAGGAGAGCATTGATCAGAGAAGCAGCCAAGAGGCCCATGGTAACTCTGGAGGAGCTGCAGAGATCCACAGCTCAGGTGGGAGAATCTGTCCACAGGACAACTGTTAGTCGTGCACTCCACAAATCGGTTTCTTTATGGAAGAGTGGCAAGAAGAAAGCCATTGTTGAAACAAAGCCATAAGAAGTCCCATTTGCAGTTTGCCGCAAGCCATGTGGGGGACAACGGGAAGGTGCATTGGTCTGATGAGACCAAAATTGAAGTTTTTGGCATAAATGCAAAACGCTATGTGTAGTTGAAAACTAACACTGCACATCACCCTGAACACACCATCCCCACTGTGAAACATGGTGGCGTCAGCATCATGCTGTGGGGATGCTTTTCTTCAGCAGGGACAGGGAAGCTGGTCAGAGTTGATGGGAAGATGGATGGAGCCATATACAGGGCAATTTTGGAAGAAAACCTGTTAGAGTTTGCAAAAGGCTTGGGACGGGTGGAGGTTCACCTCCAGCAGGACAACAACCCTAAACATACAGCCAGAGCTATAATGGAATGGTTTAGATCAAAGCATATTCATGTGTTAGAATGGCCCAGTCAAAGTCCAGACCTCAATCCAATTGAGAATCTCTGGCAAGACTTGAAAATTGCTGTTCACAGACGCTCTCCATCCAATCCGACTGAGCTGGAGCTATTTTGCAAAGAAGAATGGGCAAAAATTTCAGTCTCTAGATGTGCACAGCTGGTAGAGACATACCCCAAAAGACTTGCAGCTGTAATTGCAGCGAAAGGTGGTTCTACAAAGTATTGACTCAGGGGGGCTGAATACTTTTGCACGCCACACTTTTCAGTTTTTTATTTGTAATAAAATTTGGAAACCATGTATCATTTTCCTTCCACTTCACAATTATGCACCACTTTGTGTTGGTCTATCACATAAAATCCAAATACAGTACATTTACGTTTGTGGTTGTAACGTGACAAAATGTGGTAAAGTTCAAGGGGTATGAATACTTTTGCAAGCCACTGTAGATTGCGTATTCGACTTTTCAACAGTAATTTTCGATTTTTTAACAATCCTCAAGACGCCTCTAGCTTTCTGGAGAGCTACCGGGAGGAAGGGGAACAATCGATAGCTGATTAAGTTATAACTGGAGATTTACTGCTCCTATTTTGACAATATTTTATTTGGTAATGATTAAGAATTTAAATGGACGAGTTGTTTTTCTTTTATATATATTCTTTTAAGAATGTCTTTGTTAATTTCGTGTTCCCCTGTCATTAGACAAACTAAGAGAACGCAGTTCTTGTTTTTCATATCCTGACCTTGGTTAATAATATGTAGCTTTCGCTCGTTAACTTCATGTCAGTCTGTACTTTTTTCTTCTCTCTCAACGAGGTAATGAGGAATGTGTTTTGAATAGGAGTGGTTAAAAATTATTATCTCTATGCCGAGCGCTGTTACTGGGGAGATTGGTTCAGGGAAGGGATTAGGTAGCTTGCTGGCTGTCTATAGGTCAGTTTGGGGCTTTACAGGGGGGGGAGGGGTCCTTGGTTCCAGGTTTAGTGTTTTCCATTTGTGCAAAGTTTGAACTACAAAAATGTCTGAAATGTCGTCACTTCTGGCTCCGCCCTAGATTCTTCTTCTTCCAGTATCATGAACTTTTAGGCTTCAAGAAATTAACCCATTACATCCCACATGATTTTTACAAGCAATATGGATAAAGTTATTAATTTTATTTCATGGAATGTGAATGGCTTGAACCATCCCATAAAGAGGATTTAAAAAAAAAGTTATTCACAGACTAAATGCTCAGATTATCTTTGCTCAGGAAACTCATGTAAGGCAAGATGGCAATTTACGATTTTTAAAGTTTTGGAGAGGACAGCAGTTTCATTCAAATTCACAGGCTAAGGTGAAAGGAGTCTCTATTTTTATTGACCCCTCAATTCTGTTTGTTCACAATGAAACTATTTCTGATCCATATGGCAGATTTTTGGTGTTTACGGGTGTTCCTTACATGCAAAAAGTTGCTATGGTGAATGTCTACACACCAAATATTGATCACCCTGAGTTTTTTAAACAGTTAATTGCATCCTTTCCTAATTTAAATGAACACTTTTTTAATAATGGGTGAAGATTTCAACTGTTGTCTGAACCCCACGATTGACAGGTCTACATCTGATCATGTGCTTCCAAATAAATCAACTAATTTGATTAATTATTTTTTACTTGACTCTGGAATGTCAGAAGTTTGGAGATTTTTGCACCCAAATGAAAAAGAATTTTCATTTTTCTCTCATGTATATCACAGTTACTCTAGGATTGATTATTTTATATTAGATTATCGGCTAGTTCCATCAGTCACTGCATGTGAGTATGATGCAATTGCTATCTTTGACCACGCACCTTTTAAACTATCAATCAATCTACCTGATTCCAAGTTTAGTGCTAAACAATGGTGTTTTAACACTACTTTGCTTCAAGACTTAAATTTTATTAATTTTATGAAAGATCAGATTGCTTTTTACTTTTTGACAAACTCTGCTGGGATGCTTTTAAGGCATATATTCATGGACAAATTATTTCATACTCCGCGGAATTAAAAAAACAAAATCAAAAAGAAATAGGTACATTGGCTGACGAGATTAAAGAAATTGATAAAAAATATTCAAAAGTTCCTAGTTTAGAGCTCTACAATAATAGAGTTAAACTTCAATTGCGACATGATTTGTTATTAGTATCACTGATTGAGAACCAGTTACTTAAAACCAAAAGTCAATTTTATATACATGGCAAAACATCTAGTAAATTACTCGCTAATCAATTGAAAGCAGTGTCGGCCATGCATCATATTACTAAAGTGAGAAAACGGGATGGTACAGTACCTGTAGACCATGACGAAATTAATAAATACTTTCAAGAATTTTATACCTCCCTATACCGATCAGATCTTCCTACTGATTCCAATATAATGTATGAGTTTTTAAAGAAACTGAACTTAACAAATTTACCACGTAATGAGTCTCTGTTGTTAGATGAACCCATCACGGAAGAAGAAATACAGAAAGCAATCTTTTCAATGAATTCTGGTAAAGCTCCCGGTTTAGATGGGTTTACAATAGAATTTTTAAAGTATTTTTCAAATTTATTGTCTCCATGGCTACATAAGGTTTTTAAAGAAACCCTTTTAAGGAATAGATTACCACAATCTTTTCATGAAGCTTTAATTTCTTTAATTCTTAAAAAAGATAAACACCCTACTGAAGTGTCATCATATAGACCTATATCAATGTTAAATGTAATTTCAAATTTATTTCCAAAATATTAGCTATGAGATTGGAAAAGATTTTACTGCAAATTATCCCTGGAGATCAGACCGGGTTTTTTAAAAATCATTACTCATATTTTAATGTTAGGAGATTAATGAATATTGTATATACAGCGTCTAATAAAACCCCAGAATGTGTCATCTCACTTGATGCCGAGAAAGCGTTTGATAGAGTAGATTGGGATTATTTATTCAATACACTTGAAAAATGTAAGATTGGTCCAAAATGTATTTCTTGGATCAAGCTGATATATCATATACCACAGGCTTCTGTATTTACTAATAATCAGAGATCCCCTTTTTTCAGGCTGTTGCGAGGTACTAGACAGGGCTGTTCCTTATGTCCTTTACTATTTGATATTGCTTTGGAACCTTTAGCCACCACTATTAGGGAATCCCCTAATATTTTTGGTATTGTCCGTGGCAATAAGACACATGAGCTATCTCTTTACACAGATGATCTGTTATTATTTATTTCTAACCCTGAGAAATCTATTCCGGCAATAGTAGCATTACTTAATCAATTTAGTCATTTTTCTGGTTATAAACTATATCTTAGTGAGAGAGAGCTTTTTCCATTAAATAATCTTGTTTTGAATTATGGTCAGTTTCCATTTAGATTGACTACCGAAAGTTTTACTTATTTAGGTCACTTAAGATCACCAAGAAACACAAGGATATATTTAAAGCCAATTTTATGCCTTTAATTGACCATATTAAACATCAGTTTACTAAATGGTCACCAATGTCCTTATCCCTAATTGGCCGAATCAATGCTATTAAAATGTTCATTTTACCTAAATTTCTGTATTTATTTCAGACGATACAAATTTTTATTGCCAAATCTTTCTTTGACATTATAGACTCCAAAATGTCTTCATATATACGGCAAAATAAACATCCCAGACCAAGTAAAAAACATTTACAGAAAAAAAATGGTGGTTTGGCATTGCCGAACCTTAGTTTTACTATTGGGCAGTCAATTATTTAACATTTTGGACAAAAGATTTAGAAGATACCCAATGCCCAGGATGGATAAACCTTGAACGTGATTCCTTACAAGGGCTATCATTGGCCTCTATTCTAGGGGCCTCGTTACCTTTCACAATGACAAGATTGAATAAATATAGGACTAACCCAATAATAAGACATACGCTCCGAATATGGTTTCAATTTCATAAATTTTTTGGACTAAATGATTTTATCTTATCGAGTCCAATTTTTTCTTTCAACCATCTAGTACTGATCAAGACTTTTTGCTATGGAAGAGGAAGTGTTTAGTAGCTTTTCGTGATTTGTTCTTGCAGGGTTGTTTTATGTCTTTCGAGCAACTCTCCAATAAATATAACTTACCTAATTCACATTTTTTTTAGATATTTACAAATTAGACACTTTTTGAAGGCTACTCTACCCCTTTATCCGCTACCACATCAAACAAAAATTTTGGAAAATGTTTTACAGTTGAACCCGTATCGGAAAGGATTAATAACGACTATTTATGAGTGATTTTGAAATTACATAGAAACATAGAAACATAGAAATTAGGTGCAGGAGTAGGCCATTCAGCCCTACGAGCCTGCACCGCCATTCAATATGATCATGGCTGATCATCCAACTCAGTATCCCGTACCTGCCTTCTCTCCATACCCTCTGATCCCCTTAGCCACAAGGGCCACATCCAACTCACTCTTAAATATAGCCAATGAACTGGCCTCAACTACCCTCTGTGGCAGAGAGTTCCAGAGACTCACCACTCTCTGTGTGAAAAAAGTCTTTCTCATCTCGGTCTTAAAGGATTTCCCCCTTATCCTTAAGCTGTGACCCCTTGTCCTGGACTTCCCAAACATCGGGAACAATCTTCCTGCATCTAGCCTGTCCAACCCCTTAAGAATTTTGTAAGTTTCTATGAGATCCCTCTTAATCTCCTAAATTCCAGAGAGTATAAACCGAGTCTATCCAGTCTTTCTTCATAAGACAGTCCTGACATCCCAGGAATCAGTCTGGTGAACCTTCTCTGCACTCCCTCTATGGCAATAATGTCCTTCCTCAGATTTGGAGACCAAAAACTGCACGCAATACTCCAGGTGTGGTCTCACCAAGACCCTGTACAACTGAAGTAGAACCTCCCTGCTCCTGTACTCAAATCCTTTTGCTATGAAAGCTAACATACCATTCGCTTTTTTTCACTGCCTGCTGCAACCTGCATGCCTACTTTCAATGACTGGTGTACCATGACACCCAGGTCTCGCTGCATCTCCCCTTTTCCTAATCGGCCATCATTTAAATAATAGTCTGCTTTCCTGTTTTTGCCACCAAAGTGGATAACCTCACATTTATCCACATTATACTGCATCTGCCAAACATTTGGCCACTCACCCAGCCTATCCAAGTCACCTTGCAGTCTCCTAGCATCCTCCTCACAGCGAAACACTGCCCCCCAGCTTAGTGTCATCTGCAAACTTGGAGATATTGCCTTCAATTCCCTCATCCAGATCATTAATATATATTGTAAATAGCTGGGGTCCCAGCACTGAGCCCTGCGGTACCCCACTAGTTACTGCCTGCCATTGTGAAAAGGACCCGTTTACTCCTACTCTTTGCTTCCTGTTTGCCAGCCAGTTCTCTATCCACATCAATACTGAACCCCTAATACCGTATGCTTTAAGTTTGTATACTAATCTCTTATGTGGGACCTTGTCGAAAGCCTTCTGGAAGTCCAGATATACCACATCCACTGGTTCTCCCTTATCCACGCTACTAGTTTACATCCTCGAAAAATTTCCACAAGATTCGTCAGACATGATTTACCTTTTGTAAATCCATGCTGACTTTGTCCAATGATTTCACCACTTTCCAAATGTGCTGCTATCCCATCTTTAATAACTGACTCTAGCAGTTTCCCCACTACCGATGTTAGACTAACTGGTCTGTAATTCCCCGTTTTTCTCTCTCCCTCCCTTCCTAAAAAGAGGGGTTACATTTGCTACCCGCCAATCCTCAGGAACTACTCCGGAATCTAAAGAGTTTTGAAAGATTATCACTAATGCATCCACTATTTCCTGAGCTACTTCCTTAAGTACTCTGGGATGCAGCCTATCTGGCCCTGGGGATTTTATCGGCCTTTAATCTATTCAATTTACCCAACACCCACTTCCCGACTGACCTGGATTTCACTCAATTCCTCCTTTGAACCCACAGTCCCCTGCTATTTCAGGCAGATTATTTATGTCTTCCTTAGTGAAGACGGAACCAAAGTAGTTATTCAATTGGTCCGCCATATCCTTGTTCCCCATGATCAACTCACCTGCTTCTGACTGCAAGGGACCTACATTTGTTTTAACTAACCTCTTTCTCTTCACATATCTATAAAAACTTTTGCAGTCAGTTTTTATGTTCCCTGCCAGTTTTCTTTCATATCTATTTTTCCTTTCCTAATTAAGCCCTTTGTCCTCCTCTGCTGGTCTCTGAATTTCTCCCAGTCCTCTGGTATGCTGCTTTTTCTGGCTACTTTGTACGCATCATCCTTTGCTTTGATACTATCCCTGATTTTTCCTTGTTTATCCACGGATGCACTACCTTCCCCGATTTATTCTTTTGCCAAACTGGGATGAACAATTTTTTGTAGTTCATCCATGCAGTCTTTAAATGTCTTCCATTGTATATCCACCGTCAACCCTTTTAGAATTAATTGCCAGTCAATCTTGGCAAATTCACGTCTCATACCCTCAAAGTTACCTTTCTTTAAGTTCAGAACCATTGTTTCTGAATTAACAATGTCACTCTCCATCCTAATGAAGAAACTCAACCATATTATGGTCACTCTTGCCCAAGGGGGCACGTACAACAAGACGGCAAATTACCCCTTCCTCATTACTCAAAACCCAGTCTAAAATCACATTGCTGGAAACTTCCGGTGGCGCTATGGAGCGTTAAACCATAGCACCAGCCAGCTCCGCAAAAATTTTTCAAAAAACGGGGATTTAAACAGATTTAAAAGAACTTACCGATCGACTGCTTTCACTGTCTGCCGCCTCAACATCGACGGTACCGGCTGACGTCATCAGCCCTGCGACAAATCATGACGGCACGGAGCCCTACCGACAAGACAAAAGCTCGAAAAACCCGGGCGAGAGCGGGAGAAGGCCTGGGAGAAGCCTCGGACTCGAGTAGGGCCAGCTCCTTGGAAGACGTTTCCAGGAAAGCAGACACAGGAGGTGAGGACTTGAAAACTTTTATTTCTCATCAGATGGCTGATTTAAAACGTGAGTTCAAGGCAGAAAATGAAAGATATAAAGAAAGAAATGAAAGAAATACAGGGAGATATAAAGGAAGAAATATCTCAAATTAAATAATCAGATGGACTTGATGAAAAATCAATGGTGTGAATTTCAAAAAGATACAAAGACACAAATTGATAATAAGTTCAAGAAAGAATCAGAAATATTGAAGAATGAAATCATTGATATGATTAATAACCTGGAACGCAAGATGGAGGTAAACTTGAAAATGTTAAAAAAGACTTTAAACATAAGATTGACCCTATTGCAAATGTGGTCGAACAACAAGTTGATGGCATTAAAAACCTTGAAAAGATAGCGGAGGCTAGTACTGTGTCTACAGCAAAGCTGATAACAGAACAAGAACGTCTACTGGAGTTGTTATCCAAAGTAACAGATAAATGCACGCAGCTGGAAGGCTATCAAAGAAGGCAGAACTTGAGGATTGCAGGGATTCCTGAAGGTCTAGAGAAACACGAAGACACTCGAGAATTCACTGCTAAATTACTGCAAGCTGTTTTATCTTTGGATGATATGCCTGTTTTAGCTCGTGCACATCGAGTCGGCAGAAGACAGACCAGTACAAACGCCCCCCCAAGACAAATCATCGTCAAGTTACAATATGATTTCACCCTCGAGGACATTATGCGAAGAGCCTCGAGATCAAAGAATCTGATGTTTCAAGGACAAAGAATCAGTATCTATCGAGACTATCCCCCAGAGGTTGCCAGAAAACGAAAAGCGTTTAACGAAGCCAAAAACCTTATGAGGGGTGTAGAAAACTTGAGATACGGTCTGAATTACCCAGCCATCCTAAGAGTTACTTATAACAGCGTGGAACACTTTTTCAAGACTCCAACAGAAGCAATGGAATTTGCAAAGCAGTTTGATACTTGAAAACCATCTACAAGCAAATATACTGCCTTTTACTATTTTTAAAGACTTAGTACGGTCTCTTAACATTTTATGAAACTTTATACGACAATATGGAATTAGAAGAAATCAGAAGGAATGGACAATGTCGTATGGAACGAAATGTTTTCCCGGATTGGAAGAAGCTCACCGAACATTGACAATTATTCATAATATACAACTAACACAAACAAATAACACACCTACTAAAATTATAACGCGGTTTTATTATTACTATGACTGTTATTAACCAAGACTGTGCACTATTGCTAATTAATACTACTAATAATTAATATCTTATGTCCTGTTACATTTGGAGATATCCTCCCCTCAATATATTTCTCCCTCTTTTAATAATGACTTCTATTTTTTGTATTTAAAAAAAAATTTTCTTTAACTGTGGCTCTATAATTTGATTTTTTTTTAAACTAATCTTAGATATATATACTTTTTATGATGATTAATATCACTCTTTTCATTTCTTTAATACTATATTCCCGTTAAAATATTATCATGGAATAATAATTCCTTAAAATTAGGAGCTGGCTAAATAATAACATCAATGCCGGAAGCCTTTAGATTAATAGCCAACACAATTTTGGCTTTCACAAACTACAAATATTTTATTTGTAGTTTTTCTATTCTTTATACACCTTACTAAGCTTTTTACTCACTTTTCATTATTTTTTTATGTTTACTATATCTTAAAAAAAATAAAAATAAAAAATAAAATAAAATAAAATCACATTGCTACCTAATGCTTCTACCCTCATTTTACACCCTCCTGCCTCTCTGCTCTTGTACCCATCCCCCTGCCACATTAGTTTAAATCCTCCCCGACAGCACTAGCAAACACTCCCCCAAGAACATTGGTTCCATTCCATTCCAGGTGCAAACTGTCCTGTTTGTACCGGTCCCACCTCCCCCAGAACTGGTCCCAGTGCCCTAAAAATTTGAATCCCTCCCCCTTGCACCACTTTTCAAGCCACGTATTCATTTGCATTATCCTCCTATTTCTACTCTGACTGGCCCGTGGTACTGGTAGTAATCCGGAGATTACTACCTTTGAGGTCCTACAAATAGATACATTTGATAAAATTAATAATGACTGGGAAAGAGAACTCCAAACTTCTTTATCCATAGAGAAATGGGAGAGGATTCTTCAATTAGTCAATACCTCTTCAACGTGTGCAAGACAATCTTTGATACAATTCAAGGTGGTTCACAGAGCCCATATGTCAAAGGCTAAGTTGGCTCGTTTTTATGGTCATATAAGCTCTACCTGTGACAGATGTAACTCTGAAGTGGCCTCACTGACCCATATGTTTTGGTCCTGCTCACTTTTGGAAAAATATTGGAAAGACATTTTTGATACTATTTCTGTAGTCTTAGGAATTGATTTACAACCTCATCCTATTACTGCAATTTTTGGGCTACCAATGTTAGATTCTATTCATTTGTCCCGCTCCGCCCATCGGCTGATTGCTTTTACCACATCAATCGCCAGAAGATCTATCTTATTTAAATGGAAAGACTCCAACCCTCCGACCACACTCCAGTGGTATTCTGAAACGATATCATGTTTAAATTTAGAAAAAATTAGGAGTGACATTCTTGAACCCTTGGTTAAATTTGATAAATTTGGGGAAAATTTATTGAACACTTTCGTACAATATAAATTGCTCCCTCTTTATCCGTTATAAAAACAATTTCACTTCTATATGGTGGAACGGACTTGACGCCATACAGACTTAAATTGTTGAAACTTATAGTTCAGATTCTGTTTTACTTTGTTTAGTTTTTTATTTATTTATTTTATATTTAGTTTTATTTTATTATTATTAATTTTTTTAATTCTATTTTATTTTTTAATTTATTTTTTTCAGTTTAGGGGGGTTTTGCCTTTTCCTTTTTTCTTTTTCTTTTTGTCTTTTTATTTTTGTGTTTTGTTTCCTACATTTATAAGTTCTTTCAAAGATGTAACTATATATTTACATAGAGACCGGGAGGTCTATACTCAATGTGTATTTTGACACTGGTCTCATATTTAGGTTATACCTGTCATTAATGTAATCCTGATCCCTATATATCAATATCATTGTTATGTTTATCACAATTTTTTTTTTCTTGCACTTTTTTTTTGTTGTTTTTTTTAAAAATGTTTTATTTTTGTATCATTTGGACAAAAAACCAATAAACAGATTTTAAAAGAAAGAAAGAGTTTCTCCAGCACTTTTGTCTACCCTCACTTTGCCAGTTTATTGCTACAAGCAGGATAATGGTACAGGGCAGATTGGACCTGTGCATGTGTTCTAATTGACCTGCAATTGCCACAGAAGAGAAGGTGACTTGTTTATGTCTCTCCACAGAAACAGGCCGCATTGCCCGACGGCTCCTTGACACGTTTTATACTCCACATCAACCTCCTGTAACATGGCAGCATTTGGACACACAGTTGCGTGGTGGAACTACAGTTCAGGACACTGGAAAACACATGTTTGTGTGGTGGAACTACAGTACAGAGGGCTGGAAAATGAACATTTGTGTGGTGGAACTACAGTACAGGGCACTGGAAAAGGGCATGTACATCGGGCTGCCCGTAGCGGCGACTGCGGAGGGTTCCACAGCCCTGACCACACGTGAACAAAGAGCAAGATGACTGAACTTTATTGTCTTCCCTCACAATGGGAAACGTTGATTCCGCTGTGGTGGATGTTTATGTTAAAATCTATCGTTTTATTCGTATGGCTGAAATGGTAGTAGAACAGGAAAGTAGACTTTTATCTGAATGGTGGACGGTATGCAAATTGTAACGGGTCCATGTTGCGAGCGAGGAAGGCGCAGATGTGTTTCTTGACCAGCCTCTCAAAGCATTTCATGACTACCGAGGTGAGGGCCACCTGACGGTAGTCATTCAGACCGGCTGGGGATGCATTTTTAGGTACACGTACAATGATGGATCTTTTGAAGCAGGCAGGGACCACGGACCTTGCCAGGGGGAGGTTGAATATTGTAGTGAGCACTGGAGCTAGCTGCATAGCACAAGACTTAAGTACTCGCCCCGAGATGCCATCTGGGCCTGCAGCTTTCCATGTGTTCACCCGTGTCAAGGCCCTCCTCGCGTCATGCTCGGACAACGAGAATGTGTACCCATCCCCAGCGATGGACCTCCCTTCAGCTTCATTCGCCAGCATGCTGGCGGTGTTGTCATCAGCAGGCAAGCCTGGGCGATGTTGCCCATCTCTAAACAAGCATAGAAGGAATTCGGATCATCAGCTAGGGAGGTGCCAGCACTTCCAGTTGAGGGGGGGCTGCTCTGGTAGTTGGTTACAGTCCTTAGCCCCTGCCACAGGCGTCTGGTGTCCTACTGCTCCATCTGTGACTCCATCTGAGGAGCATGACTACCCGACATTGACAGTGTGACACTTTTACATCCTACTGTATGTTGTCATTAAACAGTTGGTTTTAAAATATATTCATATTCATGGTTATCAAATATATTCATGGTTTTAAAATATATATTGGATTGACGTGGAGCGGGCGATGCCTTACCTGGATCGCCGTTTGAAACTCTGGAGTGTTGGGCCCGCTGCTTCAACATCATGGAGCTGTGGTTTGCGGAGCTCCCAACTTTGGGCCGTGCTGATTTCAACATCACGGATCCCTTTGCCGAGGGCCACCAGCGTGAATCTCCGCCCAGCTCAGCCTGTGGACTTCGGGAGCCGCGATCTCCAGTAGGAAGTGGCCGATACGGAAGTCCATGCCGCTGAGAATGGGAAATGGGAGACGGGAAAAGGGATCATCAATGGGGGCGAAGACTCCTTCGCATGGAAGAATGGTGTGAGGCGGAGGCGACGGAAGAAGAGCTCCAAATCGTGACGGGCGCGGAACTCTTTGAGATGGGGACGGAGGGGAACAAAGGTGAGGCCTCTGCTGAGATCAGACCGTTTGGTACCTGAGAGTGGGAGGTCAGGGGGGATGGTGAACACATGGCAGGAATGGGAGTTGTGGCCAGAGGAAGGCAGGTAAGTGGAATGAGGCCAAGGCAATGTCTGGTGGGGGGGGCGGTGGGTGGTCAGGGGGGAGGGGCGTATGAGGACTGTAGTGTGGGTGGGGAAGAGCTGGGATCTCATAGTTTTAGGGGGATGGGGAAGATCCAGTGGAACAGCAACTGAGGTTACCAGGGTTGGAGGACGAGTACTAGGACACAGTGCAGTCAAACCCGGGGGAGTGGGAATCTGCAGCTTGAATGCTTCAGGCAGGGTGCTGAGTCCAGGCTGCAGGTAAAGCGACAGGTGCGGGCTGCTGGAGGGCGGTGGAGTGGCCAGGGTCAGCGGGCAAAGAGTAGGAGGTCCTCTCCACAATGAAGATAAACCTCACCTGCATTTTAATCCCACTCTCCCCCCTCCCCCCCTCCCCCCCCCCCACACCACCAAAGCCTCCGGAATCGCAAGCACAGCGCCACCGACGGTAAGGTTTGTAACAATGCCACAATGTCAAAAGTTTTAAACACCTTGGTGGAGCGGGCCGAGGCCCCCCTTGATCTTGAGGCCCTAAGCTTAAGCTTGTCTAGCTTATACGTAAATCCGGCCCTGACTGTGGCCTCTGTTTCCAGACTCCCCCAACATTGGGAACATGTTTCCTGCCTCTAGCATGTCCAAACCCTTAATAATCTTATATGTTTCAATAAGATATCCTCTCATCCTTCTAAATGGAGCCCAGCTGCTCCATTCTCTCAGCATATGACAGTCCCGCCATCCTGGGAATTAACCTATGCTGTACTCCCTCAATAGCAAGAATGTCCTTCATCAAATTTGGAGACCAAAAATGCACACAATACTCCAGGTGTGGTCTGACCAGGGCCCTGTAGAACTGCAGAAGGACCTCTTTGCTCCAATACTCAACTCCTCTTGTTGTGAAGGCCATTTGCCATTCGCCTTCTTCACTGCCTGCTGTACCTGCATGTTAACTTTAATTGACTGATGAACAAGGAACCCCAGATCCCATTGTACTTCCCTTTTTCTCAATTTGACATCCTTTAGATAACAATCTGTCTTCCTATTTCCGCTACCAAAGTGGATAACCTCACATTTATCCACATTAAACTGCATCTGCCCACCCCCCAAACCTGTCCAAGTCACCCTGCATTCCCATAGCATCCTCCTCACAGTTCCCACTGCCATCCAGCTTTGTGTCATCTGCAAATTTGCTAATGTTACTTTGAATTCCTTGATCTAAATCATTGGGGATCGCGGGTCAAATGAGATGGAGGAAATGAGTGAAATCCAGGTTAGCTGGAAAGTGGTGTTGGGTAAATTGAATGGATTAAAGGCCGATAAATCCCCAGGGCCAGATAGGCTGCATCCCAGGGTACTTAAGGAAGTAGCCCCAGAAATAGCAGATGCCTTAGTGATAATTTTTCAAAACTCTTTAGATTCTGGAGTAGTTCCTGAGGATTGGAGGGTAGCTAATGTAACCCCACTTTTTAAAAAGGGAGGGAGAGAGAAAATGGGGAATTACAGACCAGTTAGTCTAACATCGGTAGTGGGGAAACTGCTAGAGTCAATTATTAAAGATGGGATAGCAGCGCATTTGGAAAGTGGTGAAATCATTGGACAAAGTCAGCATGAATTTACGAAGGGTAAATGATGTCTGACGAATCTTAATGAATTTTTTCAGGATGTAACTAGTACAGTGGATAAGGGAGAAGCAGTGGATGTGTTGTATCTGGACTTTCAGAAGGCTTTCGACAAGGTCCCACACAAGAGATTGGTATACAAACCTAAAGCACACGGTATTGGTGGTTCAGTATTGATGTGGATAGAGAACTGGCTGACAGACAGGAAGCAAAGAGTAAGAGTGAACGGGTCCTTTTCAGGATGGCAGACAGTGACTAGTGGGGTGCCGCAAGGCTCAGTGCTGGGACCCCAGCTATTTACAATATACATCAATGATTTGGACGAGAGGGAATTAAATGCAACATCTCGAAGTTTGCGGATGACACGAAGCTGGGGGGCAGTGTTAGCTGTGAGGAGGATGCTAGGAAGGGATGATTTGGATAGACTGGGTGAGTGGGCAAATGCATGGCAGATGCAGTAAAATGTGGATAAATGTGAGGTTATCCACTTTGGTGGCAGAAACAGGAAGGTAGACTATTATTTGAATGGTGACCAATTAGAAAAGGGGAGATGCAGCGAGACCTGGGTGTCATGGTACACCAGTCATTGAAAGTAGGCATGCAGGTGCAGCAGGCTGTGAAAAAAGCAAATGGTATGTTGGCATTCATAGCAAAAAGATTTGAATACAAGAGCAGGGAGGTTCTACTGCAATTGTACAGGGTCTTGGTGAGGCCACACCTGGAGTATTGCGTACAGTTTTAGTCTCCTAATCTGAGGAAAGACATTCTTGCCATAGAGGGAGTACAGAGAAGGTTCACCAGACTGATTCCTGGGATGGCACGACTTCCATATGAAGAAAGACTGGATAGACTCGGCTTGTACTCGCTGGAATTTAGAAGATTGAGGGGTGATCTCATAGAGACTTACAAAATTCTTAAGGGGTTGGACAGGCTAGATGCAGGAAGATTGTTCCCGATGTTGGGGAAGTCCAGGACAAGGGGTCACAGTTTAAGGATAAGGGGGAAGTCTTTTAGGACTGAGATGAGAAAATCGTTTTTCACACAGAGAGTGGTGAATCTGAGGAATACTCTGCCACACAAGGTAGTTGAGGCCAGTTCGTTGGCCATATTTAAGAGGGAGTTGGATGTGGCCCTTGTGGCTGAAGGGATCAGGGGTATGGAGAGAAGGCAGGTACAGGATACTGAGTTGGATGATCAGCCATGATCATATTGAATGGCAGTGCAGGCTCGAAGGGCCGAATGGCCTGCTCCTGCACCTAATTTCTTTGTTTCTATTGATGTATATTGTAAATAGCTGCGGTCCCAGCACCGAGCATTGCGGTACCCCACTAGTCACTGCCTGCCATTCTGAAAGGGATCCGTTAATACCTACTCTTTGTTTCCTGTCTGCCAACCAATTTTCTATCCATGTCAGCACTCTACCGCCAATACCTTGTGCCCTAATTTTGCCCACTAATCTCCTATGTGGGACCTTATGAAATGCTTTCTGAAAGTCCAGGTCCACTACATCCACTGGCTCTCCCTTGTCCATTTTCCTAATTACATCCTCAAAAAATTCCAGAAGATTAGTCAAGCATGATTTCCCCTTTGTAAATAATTGACTCCAGCACCTTCTCCACCACCGATGTCAGGCTAACGCAGAGGTGGGGAACCTGCGGCGTTAAGGCCACATGCGGCCTTCTAGGCCATTAAGTGCGGCCTTTTGAATGAATCCAAATTTTGTAGAACAAATCCTTTTATTTTTATTAATATGTTTTTGTTCGACTTTGATTATTTTTATTTTAATCTTAAAATGAACGTATTTAAAATACAAAAGAGTAAAAGAAGATTCAACAAAATTAGCATTTTTTAGCATTCAAATTAGCATTTCAACCTTGCCTAGTTGTTGTCTCCTAGGCTGCTATAGAACTACAGATGGAATTGATTGAGCTCTCAGATTATGACATTTTAAAGTCGTTATTTGACGCTGAAAGATCCGATTGAAATATGGAAAAATGCAAAGAATACCCACGCCTTCGGCAACATGCACGAAAAATGCCTTCTTGCTGTTCAACCACTTATTGCTGCGAATCTACATTCTTCTATCTAACCCAAATCAAGACGCAAGGTTACAAGGTTGTAAGGTTACAGATGACGGATACCCATCTAGAAGATCAGCTGAAGCTGCGTACCCCCATGTTGCAACCAAATATTCAAATGCTTTCCCACAAAAAGCAGTCACAACAATGTCATCAAATGTCATTAAATTTAGAATTAACATTTTTTTTTCATTTTCTTGAAGTTAGTACATAGTAGTTTTATTTTTACATTTTGAACTATATCTGATTGAAGTTTCATGGATGTGGCCTAATTAGATTACAGCTAACATAACGCGGCATTCCAACATGAAAATGTTCCCCACCCCTGGGCTCACGTCTGTAATTCCCTGTTCTCTCTCTCCCGCCTTTCTTAAAAAGTGGGATAACATTAGCTACCCTCCAATCCACAGGAACTGATCCTGAATCTATAGAACATTGGAAAATGATCACCAATGCGTCCAAGATTTCTAGAGCCACTTCCTTAAGTACCCTGGTGTAGCGACACCAAATGTGTTGAATAAAGGTGAGACGTCAGGTCGGTTCAAACTGTTGTTTATTCAGTGGTGACACGTTAGGTTGGTGCGCTAACCATATTACAATGTTGCTGTAGCTGAGCAAGGTTGTTCTCTCGGGCTCAGCTACCTGTTGACTCCTTTTAGGTCTCGAGGTGAGAGACCTTAAGTACCAGGACACTCCCTCTAGCCCATGATGTCACGTGCCCGCCCTCGTATCTCTTGACGAGGGTTCGAGCATAAGCGGCCCGTGTTTAGGCTGACGCCACAGGACCCCCCCCAGAACCGGAGGAAGGAATAGCATGGACGAGGGCGTCTCCTTCATGTTGGTCTAGGACACCCTGGTCGTGGGTCGGGATGGAGCTCTCCACGGGCGCAGTGACGCTCTGCGTGGGAGACGCCGGACAGAAGAGACACGGTCGCATCTCCTCGACCAGCTAAGGGAGAGTGTCCTGTGCAATATGGCCCCCAGCACCGATAAGGGGAAAAAAACCTAAATAAAATAAAAAAACCTATTTCTGAACCGAGCGTGGAAATGCAGTGAACACAAAAATGAACAGTAAAAAGACAAATTGCAGTGCAATCAGTGTCCAAAGTTCAAATTGTCCAGTGTTCATAGTGCAGGATATCAAAGCTGTGTTGCAGTGACAGCCTCCGGCCTGAATGAGGTGCTGTTGCTGGTGGTTAGGCTGCCGGAACTGCATCCGGCCGGAAGGTGGTGCTGTGGACGGTGCGGCCATTTTTGTAGTCGTGTGGCCGCTTGTTCAGGAGGCCGCGGAGGCCATTTTGCCGGGTCTGGAGCAGTGAGGTGCGGTGCAGGTTAGATGAGGCAGGTGCCGGCCTGCAGCGGTCTTCTTCGCACCGCGAACACGGCTCCTCAAAAAGAAGTTTAATTTGACATATAATTCACTTTAATATCTTCAGTATTAAAAATGTTATGGCCATTTTCATACTCGGAAATTAGCATCTTGTCCCCTATTGCTTTTCCATTGTCACAAAGTTGTGATCAAGGACAGTCAAAAGCCCATAACTTTCTTAAAAATTAAGAACAGAAATAAATTTTCAGTTATTATAGATTGAAGCATTCTGAAAAAAATATGAAAGAATCTTGGGTACACAAAATGCTGGAGAAACTCAGCGGGTGCAGCAACATCAATGGAGCGAAGGAGATAACATTTCGGGCCGAAACCCTTCTTCAGACTGGGAGAGCTTCAGAAGGGTTTCGGCCCGAAACGTTGCCTATCTCCTTGGCTCCATAGATGCTGATGTACCAGCTGAGATTCTCCAGCATTTTGTGTACCCTCGATTTTCCAGCATCTGCAGTTCCTTCTTTAACATAAAAGAATCTTGCTTGGATGACCTGAAATTAAAGCATATCATTAGTTAGTTATCCAATTGTAGCTAATTACAAAATTAAATTACTAGATCTAAACATCTAACTATTTCTTAAGAAAAAATTAACATTTTAAAATAGCCTAAGTGTTCAAATAACATTCACACAAGAATTCACAATAGAACATGATTTTTAAATCTCATTGTCATGCATTTATAGGCCAAATGGAAGAAATTTAATGTTTAATTCCCGTAAATTAATGGCGATTTAAATCAGCTTGTGAGTGGGGTTTTCTGGAACGCGATCGATTGGAACGTTGCGGTTGCGGTGAATTTAAACCCCATATCGGCAGGAAAAATACTGCCGGTTCGAATGGGGAATAAACCACCGTTTTGTAACGTAAAATGTGGATTAAAGGCATCTTAAAAAGCACTTCTATACATAAAATAAACGGCTTTCCTTTACCTGTCCCGTACGTGAAATCCGTCCCCGTTGTCGGCGTTGACGGCTTTAGAAACTGATTTTTAAATTACTCCAACGCTGAACTTGTCGGGCGATTACATTTTTTTTCACAGAATGCAGTCGGAACAATTCTTCAGCAAAAGCTTGCACTCCGAGTAAAAAATATATAGGACAGGTAGGAGAAACGCCGCATTTTAACCCCACCCTCCCCCCCTGAAAGGCGCACACACGGCCAGTGGCAGAACTACAGCGCCACTGAAGGTACGTTTTGTAACATACTTAGGAAGAGGCGGCATACCTCACTGCAGGGCCTGGTTGGTGGCAGCGTAGTTCTGCAGGGCTGGGCAGCAGGCTGCAGACATCAGGTCTCCTGAGGCTGCGTGCTTCAGGTGAGTCCAAATTTCAATTCGGACAGTCGGGGGTCACCAATGTAGCGGCAACAGACATGGTGAATAAAGGTGAGACGTCAGGTCGGTTCAAACTGTTGTTTATTCAGTGGTGACACGTTATGTTGGTGCGCTAACCATATTACAATGTTGCTGTAGCTGAGCGAGGTTGTACTCTCGGGCTCAGCTACCTGTTGACTCCCTAAGGTCTCGAGGTGAGAGACCTTAAGTACCAGGACACTCCCCCTAGCCCATGACGTCACGTGCTCGCCCTCGTATCTCCTGACGAGGGTTCGAGCATAAGTGGCCCGTGTTTAGGCTGACGCCACAGAGTATCAGTACTGTAGTTATTTAATAAGCACCATTCACAGTTGCTTATTAAATTTACTTCTACAGTCTGTCATATACATGACAAATTTGGTCAGGAGATAATTCAGTTGAAATTTTAACGTTAATTCTGAAGTGGGAATATTGAAAACAGCATTTATCAATCATTATGTTGTTAAAGAAGGAACTGCAGATGCAGGAGAATCGAGGGTACACAAAAAGCTGGAGAAACTCAACGGGTGCGGCAGCATCTAAGGAGTGAAGGAGATAGACGACGTTTCGGGTCGAGACCCTTCTTCAGACTGGTCGGGGATCAGGGAAACGAGAGATATAGACGGTGATGTGGAGAGATAAAGAACAATGAATGAAAGATATGCAAAAAAGTATCGATGATAAAGGGAACAAACCATTGTAAGCTGTTTGTGGTGTGAAAATGAGAAGCTGGTGCGACTAGGGTGGGGGAGGGAGATAGAGAGAGAGGGAATGCCAGGGCCCGAGGGCTGAGGAAGAGGTGGGAAGGGGAGGAAACAACAAGGGTTAACAGAATTGAGAAAATTCAATGGTTAAGCCCAAAGGATGCAGACTCCCCAAGCGGAATATGAGGTGCTGTTCCTCCAACTTGCGGTGTTGCTCACTCTGGCCGTGGAGGAGGCCCAGGACCGAGAGGTCGGATACGAAATGGGAGGGGGAGTTGAAGTGCTGAGCCACCGGGAGGTCTGTTGGTTAATGCGGACGGAGTGGAGGTATTCGGCGAAACGATCGCCAAGCCTCCGCTTGGTCTCACCGATATAGATCATCTGGCATCTGGAGCAGCGGATGCTGAGGCCCACAGGAGCCGTTGGAAGAGAAGGAGGGGGAGGAGTGACACCCGACCGGCAAGGTTAAAAATCAAGCGCGGGGCTTGTTTTTTCAGAGGCCCACAGGAGCCGTTGGAAGAGAAGGAGGGGGAGGAGCGACACCCGACCGGTAAGGTTAAAAATCCAGCGCGGGGCTTGTTTTTTCAAGGGCCCACAGGAGCCGTTGGAAGAGAAGGAGGGGGAGGAGCGACACCCGACCGGTAAGGTTAACAATCCAGTGCGGGGCTTGTTTTTTCAGAGGCCCGCAGGAGCCGTTGGAAGAGAAGGAGGGGGAGGAGCGACACCCGACCGGTAAGGTTAAAAATCCAGCGCGGGGCTTGTTTTTACCCAAATCCATAACATTCCATTTGGAGAAGTGGGTTTTTTTTAGGAAGCCGCTGATTGGTGGGAAGTGGACTAGGGTAAGCAGCTGATTGGCAGTCAGATTCCAGCAGTTTGTTGTGTACTTTGTATTGTGTTGATATTGTATCCTGTGTAAGGGGGGAGTATGAAGGCCAGGGCAGTGTACTGTTCTGGATGTCAGATGTGGGAGGTCAGGGAATCTGATAGCCCTCCAGAAGTCCACATCTGCGCCAGGTGTGTTGAGATGGGGCTTCTAAAGGACTGTGTTAGGAACCTGGAGCAGCAGCTCAATGACCTCCGTCTCCTCAGGGAGAGTGAGGAGGTAATAGAGAGGAGCTACAGGGAGGTAGTCACTCCCAGACCACAGGAGGCAGACAAGTGGGTCACGGTTAGGAAGGGCAAGGGGCAGGGGCAGGGACAAGAGAGTACCCCTGTGACCGTACACCTGGAAAATAGGTACTCAGTTTGAGTACGATTGGAGGGGACAGCCTAGCTGGGGGCACCAACAGCGGCCGGGCCTCCGGCACAGAGACCGGCCCTGATGCTCAGAATGGTAGCAAAAAGAGGAGGGCAATTGTAATAGGGGACTCTATAGTTAGGGGGTCGGATAGGCGATTCTGTAGACGCAGTCGGGAGTTTGCCTCCCTGGTGCCAGGGTCTCGCATGTGTCAGAACGTGTACAAAAGATTCTGATAAGGGAGGGAGAGGAGCCTGATGTTGTGGTACACATAGGTACCAATGACATAGGCATAAAAAGTGATGAGGTCCTGAAGGGAGAATTTAGGGAGTTGGGGGGAAAGTTAAGGAGAAGGACCAAAAGGGTAACGATTTCAGGATTACTGCCTGTGCCGCATGACAGTGAGATTTGGAATGAAATGAGGTGGAGGATAAATGCGTGGCTGAGGGACTGGTGCAGTGGGCAGGGATTCATGTTTCTTGATCACTGGGACCTCTTTTGGGGAAGGCATGATCTGTACACAAAGGACGGGTTGCACTTGAGCCCGAGGGGGACCAATATCCTGGCAGGGAGATTTGCAAAGGCTACTGGGGAGACTTTAAACTAGAAAGGCTGGGGGGAGGGACTCGGGTAGAGGGGGCTAGGGGTGAGGGTGTGGGGCAAGAGGCAGAGAAGAGAAGCACTCGGATCCAAAATGTAGACGAGAAAGATGAAAAAGATAATAGACAGAGAATAAGGGATGGTGGGTTTCTAAAATGTGTATATTTTAATGCTAGGAGCATTGTAAGTAAGGTGGACGAACTTAGAGCCTGGATTGACACCTGGAAATATGATGTTGTGGCAATCAGTGAAACATGGTTGCAGGAGGGCTGTGATTGGAAACTAAATATTCCAGGATTTCGTTGCTTCAGGTGTGATAGAATTGGAGGGACCAGAGGGGGAGGTGTTGCATTGCTTGTCAGAGAAGATATTACAGCAGTACTTTGGCAGGATAGATTACAGGGCTCGTCTAGGGAGGCTATTTGGGTGGAACTGAGAAGTGGGAACAGTGTAGCAACACTTTTAGGGGTGTATTATAGACCGCCAAATGGGGAGCGTGAATTGGAAGAGCAAATATGTAAGAAGATAGCAGATATTAGTAGTAAGCACAAGGTAGTGATTGTGGGAGATTTCAATTTTCCAAAAATAGACTGGGAAACACATTCTGTAAATGGGCTGGATGGTTTGGAGTTTGTAAAATGTGTGCAGGATAGTTTTTTGCAGCAGTACATAGAGGTATCGACCAGAGAAGGGGCAGTACTGGACCTCCTGTTAGGAAATGAGGCAGGTCAGGTGACGGAGGTATGCGTTGGTGAGCACTTCGGGACCAGTGATCACAATACCATTAGTTTCAATATAATTATGGAGAGAGTCAGAACTGGACCTAGGGTGGAGATTTTTGATTGGAGAAAGGCTAACTTTGAGGGAATGCGTAAGGATTTTAAAGGAGTGAATTGGGACACTTTGTTTCATTGGAAGGATGTAGAAGAGAAATGGAGGACATTTAAAGGGGAAATTGTAAGAGTACAGAATCTTTATGTCCCTGTTAGGTTGAAAGGAAATAGTAAAAATTGGAAAGAGCCATGGTTTTCAAGGGAAATTGGACACTTGTTTGGAAAAAAGAGAGATATCTATAATAATTATAGGAGGCATGGAGTAAATGAGGTGGTAGAGGAGTATAAAGAATGTAAAAAAAATCTTAAGAAAGAAATTAGGAAGGCTAAAAGAAGATATGAGGTTGCTTTGGCAAGAAAGGTGAAAGTACACCCAAAGGGTTTCTACAGCTATATTAATAGCAAAAGGATAACAAGGGATAAAATTGGACCATTAGAGAACCAGAATGGACAGCTATCTGCAGAGCCAAAAGAGATGGGGGAGATATTGAACAATTTCTTTTCTTCGGTATTCACCAAGGAGAAGGATATTGAACTCGGTGAGTTAAGGGGAAAAAGTAGAGTAGCTATGGAAACTATGAGATTCAAAGAGGAGGAAGTACTGACACTTTTGAAAAACTATAAAAGTGGATAAGTCTCCAGGTCCTGACAGGATATTCCCTAGGACATTGAGGGAATTTAGTGTAGAAATAGCAGGAGCTATGACAGAAATATTTCAAATGTCATTAGAAATGGGAATAGTGCCGGAGGATTGGCGTACTGCGCATGTTGTTCCATTGTTTAAAAAGGGTTCAAAGAATAAACCTAGCAATTATAGACCTATTAGTTTGACGTCAGTGGAGGGCAAATTAATGGAAAGGATACTTAGAGATAATATATATAAGCATCTGGATAAACAGGGTCTGATCAGGAACAGTCAACATGGATTTGTGCCTGGAAGGTCATGTTTGACAAACCTTCTTGATTTTTTTGAAGCGGTAACTAGGGAAATTGATGAGGGTAAAGCAGATGAGAAAGACTTTTTTCACACAGAGAGTGGTGAGTCTCTGGAACTCTCTGCCACAGAGGGTAGTTGAGGCCAGTTCATTGGCTATATTTAAGAGTGAGTTGGATGTGGCCCTTGTGGCTAAGGGGATCAGAGGGTATGGAGAGAAGGCAGGTACGGGATACTGAGTTGGATGATCAGCCATGATCATATTGAATGGCGGTGCAGGCTCGAAGGGCTGAATGGCCTACTCCTGCACCTAATTTCTATGTTTCTATGGATGTTGTCTATGAATTCAGTAAGGCCTTTGACAAGCTTCCCCATGGAAGGTTGGTTAAGAAGGTTTAATCTTTGGGTGTTAATGGCGGAGTAGCAAGATGGATTCAACAGTGGCTGAATGGGAGATGTCAGAGAGTAATGGTGGATGGCTGTTTGTCAGGTTGGAAGCCGGTGACCAGTGGGGTGCCTCAGGGATCTGTGTTGGGTCCACTGTTGTTTGTCATGTACATCAATGATCTGGATGATGGGGTGGAAAATTGGATAAGTAAGTATGCAGATGATACTAAGATAGGTGGTGTTGTGGATAATGAAGTAGATTTTCAAAGTCTACAGAGAGATTTGGGCCATTTGGAAAAGTGGGCTGAAAGATGGCAGATGGAGTTTAATGCTGATAAGTGTGAAGTGCTACATCTTGGCAGGACAAATCAAAATAGGACGTACATGGTAAATGGTAGGGAATTGTGGAATGCTGTGGAACAGAGGGATCTAGGAATAACTGTGCATAGTTCCCTGAAGGTGGAATCGCATGTAGATAGGGTGGTAAAGAAAAACCTTTGGGTGTGCTGGCCTTTATAAATCAGAGCATTGAATATAGGAGTAGGGAAGTAATGTTAAAATTGTACAAGGCATTGGTAAGACCAATTCTGGAGTATGGTGTACAATTTTGGTCGCCTAGTTATAGGAAGGATGTCAACAAAATAGAGAGAGTACAGAGGAGATTTACTAGAATGTTGCCAGGGTTCCAGCAACTATGTTACAGAGAAAGGTTGAACAAGTTAGGTCTTTATTCTTTGGAGCGCAGTAGGTTAAGGGGGGACTTGATTGAGGTCTTTAAAATGATGAAAGGGATAGACAGAGTTGCCGTGGATACGTTTTTCCCATTGAGGGTAGGGAAGATTCAAACAAGAGGGCATGACATGAGAATTAAGGGACAGAGGTTTCGGGGTAACGTGAGGGGGAACTTCTTTACTCAGAGGGTGGTGGCTGTGTGGAATCAGCTTCCAGCAGAAGTGGTGGAGGCAGGATCGATTTTAACATTTAAGAGTAACGTGGATAGGTATATGGACGTGAAGGGAATGGAGGGGTATGGTCTTAATGCAGGTAGATGGGACTAGGGGAAAACAAATGGTCGGCACGGACTGGAAGGGCCGAGAGGGCCTGTTTCCGTGCTGTAATTGTTATATGGTTATATGGTTATATGCAGTAGATGAGGTTGGAGGAGGTGCAGGTGAACCTCTGTCGGACCTGGAAGGACTGCTTGGGTCCCTGAAAGGAGTGGAGGGGGGAAGTGAAGTTTCTCCAGCCTTTTGTGTACCCTTTATCAATCATTATTTTTTAATCTGGTGCGTTCAAACTGGGTATCTTCATTGCTGTTCACAACACGTACATCTAATCTGAATGTAATATGGCATTTTGACACCTTTAAACATATTACCAAAAGAATATTTGCTGCAGTTATGTCCTTTGACCATCTCTTCTCAGTTAGTGTAATGTTTTACCTGTCAGATGGGTATAGTCGGTTTTAACAGCTATTATCATAAAATGCCTTTAGAAATTTCCTTGCAACCTGTATATTTTATTATCAATAAATTATGTGGGAAGCAAGAGTGTTTCTGTACCAATAGCAATAATGACCCATGCTATTGCCATGTCATGGTAATTTTTGGGCCTTCACAGATAACACGCTAGCATCAATCTGTAGTGTGCATGGTTAAGTATATATGTTACCATGGTCCAGGATTTATTGTCACAGGTTGATCATACGCTGAATAATCCAACCACATTTTTGTTTGGAAGTAGAAAGAACTAATAGATTTCATTGCAATGTGTAAAAAGAGTTGAGATACTGTATTATAATTTTGTTCCATGTCATTGTGGTATATATCATGTCTTGATTGGTGAATATGTTTAGTTTGTGACTTTATTTGAAGCAGAAATAATATGTGAATGCTTCATTGAGCATAATTCCGACTGGTAACTACGCACTTCGTCCGAGCACATTATCGCACGCATCATGCAAACCATGTTAAATGACCATTTAAACTGTCATTTGGCAACCTAAATAGCTGCCAATGTTGCCAGCTGGCAACAAGGAAAAAAAGTTAAGGTTAAGGTTCTCTGGATGCTTTCAAGAGAGAGCTAGATAGGGCTCTTAAAGATAGCGGAGTCAGGGGATATGGGGAGAAGGCAGGAATGGGGTACCGATTGGGGATGATTAGCCATGATCACATTGAATGGTGGTGCTGGCTCGAAGGGCCGAATGGTCTACTCCTGCACCTAATGTATTTTGTCTATTATTGAGTATTTTCATTGACATGACATAGCTGGAGAAACTCAGTGGGTGAGGCAGCATCTATGGAGCGAAGGAAATAGGCAAAGTTTTGGGTCAAAACCCTTCTTCAGCCTGATGTGAGGGTGAGGGGGGCGGGAAGAAGGAAGAGGAGAAGCCAGTGGGCTGATGGAGAGCTGGGAAGGGGAGGAGAAAGTAGGGACTACCTGAAATTAGAGAAGTCAATGTTAATGCTGCTGGGGTGCAAACTGCCCAAGCGAAATATGAGGTGCTGTTCCTCCAATTTAAGGTGGTCCTCACTCTGGCCACGGAGGAGGCCCAGGACAGAAAGGTTAGATTCGGAATGGGAGGGGGAGTTGAAGTGCTGAGCCACCGGGAGATCAGGTTGTGTGACGGCTAGTAGTCAAGTTAAGTTTATTCATCACATACACATACGAGATGTGCAATGAAATGAAAAGTGGCAATGCTCGCGGACTTTGTGCAAAAAACAAACAAACTACAAACAGAATGGAACTGAATCGGATATTCTTTTACATATTAAATACTGTGGGCGGAAGAAAAAAGGGAAAAAAAACAGCAATTTAAAAAAAACAACCAAAAAAAAAGTAGGGTGCAAGGTGAGGACTAGGGGGACTCGGACCTTGTTACGAGTGGGGGGATGGGGAGAGGGAGCAGCGTTACGGGATATCGCAGAGACCCTCATCTATAGTAGAGGAAGGGAACCCCCGTTCCTTGAAGAATGAGGATATCTCCGATGCCCTGGTGTGGAACACCTCATCCTGGGAGCAGATGCAGTGTAGGAGGAATTGGGAGTGGGGGATGGAGTCCCCTATATAAAAATGGGCTTTATTAAAATCTGGCAATGTGCACTTTAACCACATGTGATTTCTTGAATTATAAATCTCAAATTGTGGAGTAGAGAGGCAAATCAATAAATAAAAATAAATGATTGGTCTTTCTCCAAAACATTACGTGGGGCACTGTAGGTGTGTTTGCGTGCGTGGATGAGCGTGAGTTCAGGACTACACGCCCCAACATGCTCCACTCTTTCCCCATGCCGACAGACAGAGGGAGAGAGAACTACGAGAAAGTTTCCTGAAATTTCCACGCCTCTCCTTCCCTCCCCTTCTGGCTCCTGTGGTCGCCATTTTCCACGTTTTGCTTTCCGCGCGAAGATGTCTCCTAGAAGAATTTCATCTCTGGAATATTCCTCTTTTCCCTCTCTTTCCTAAGTTTAAGAAAGTTTTGTAAAGTTTGGGAAAGTTTTGTAAACTTTAAAAAAAGTTTGGTCACCCTGGAGCCATGTCTCCGTGATCCCAACTATATCATAATTATTAATAGCTATCTGCACATTCAACTCATCCACCTTATTACGAATGCTCCTCGCATTGAGACACAAAGCCATCAGGCTTGTTTTTACAACACTCTTGGCCCTTTTACCAATTATGTTGAAAAGTGGCCCTTTTAGATTTTTGCCCTGGATTTGTTTTCCTGCCACTTTTCACCTCGCTGCCTATTGCTCCTATCCTCATTTTACACCCCTCTGTCTCTCTGCTCACACATTTAAGAAACCCTCCACTTCTTATTCTCCGTTTGTTATTTTTTTCTTCTTTCCTCCCTACGTGTTGCATCTGACTGCTTCTCTTCTCTGCCTCCTGCCTCACAAACGGACTACTTGCCTTCTCTATTTGAGTCCCTCCCCCCAACCGATCTAGTTTAAAGTCTCCCCAGTAGCCTTTGCAAATCTCCCCGCCAGGATATTGGTTCTCATCGGGTTCAAGTGCAACCTGTCCTTTTTGTACAGGTCACACCTTCCCCAAAAGTGGTCCCAATGATCCAGAAACTTGAATCTCTGCGCTCTGCACCAGTCCTTTAGCCATGCATTTATCCTCCACCTTGCTCCATTCCTACTCTCACTGTCGCGTGGCACAGGCAGTAATCCTGAGATTGTTACCTTTGCGGTCCTTCTCCTTAACACTCTTCCTAACTCCCTAGATTCTCCTTTCAGGACCTCCTCTCTTTTTCTACCTATGTCATTGGTACCTATATGTACCACGACCTCTGGCTCCTCTCCCTCCCATTTCAAGATATCTTGGACACGTTCAGTCACATCCCGGACCCTGGCACCAGGGAGGCAAACTACCATCCGGGTCTCCTGACTGCGTCCACAGAATCGCCTATCTGACCCCCTAACTATAGAGTCCCCTATTACTGCTGCTCTCCTCTTCTTTTCCTTACCCTTCTGAGCAACAGGGCCGGTTTTTGTACCGGAGGCCCGTTCACTGTTGCTACCCCCAGGTAGGCTGTGCCCCCCAACAGTACTCAAACAGGAGTATTTATTGCCAAGGTGTACAGCCACTGGGGTACTCTCTAGTCCCTGCCTCTGCCCCTTGCCTCTCCTAACTGTGACCCACTTTTCTGCCTCCTGTGGTTTTGGAGTGACCACCTGTCTGTAGCTCCTCTCTATGGCTTCCTCACTCTCCCTGACCAGACGGAGGTCATCGAGCTGCTGCTCCAGGTACCGAATACGGTCCATTTGGAGCGCCATCTTGACGCACCTGGCGCAGATGTGGACGTCTGGAGAGCTATCTGAGTGCATGACCTCCCACATCTGACATCCAGAACAGTAAACTGCCCTGGCACTAACAATATACAATAGGTGCAGGAATAGGCCATTTGGCCCTTCGACCCAACACCGCCATTCACTGTGATCATGGCTGATCATCCCCAATCAATACCCCATTCCTGCCTTCTCCCCATATCCCCTGACTCCGCTATTTTTAAGAGCTCTATCTAGCTCTCTCTTGAAAGAGAGAGGGATAGATATTGTCGAAAGAGAGGGGAGGAGAGAGAGAGAGAGAAAGATCGATAGAGGGAGAGAGACAGAGACAGAGACTTTGTAATGCAAATGTAATGAAGATTTACAAGATGATTAGTTGAGTTTACTGGACATTATCTTGCACTAAACGTTATTCCCGTTATCCTGTATCTGTACACTGTGGACGACTGGATTGTAATCATGTACAGTTTTCCCGCTGACTGTATAGCACGCAGCAAGAAAGCTTTTCACTGTACCTCGCTACACGGGACAATAAACTACACTCAACTCAAATGCTCTATTTTGATTTAGGAAATGTCAACAGAGTGGAACAAACGTACACGTGTGAAGATTCAGTCGTTCGAACTCTAGCGATAAACGTGACTTTAATAATTGTGGAAAACCTTCTCATGTGTCTGTTAATGTAAGTGTTTTGAGAGAGAGAGAGAGAGAGCAGAGGGGAGAAAGGGGGGGAGAGAGATAGAGAGAGGGGAGTTAGATCAGAGATAGAGAGAGGGGAGAGAGAGAGAGGGGAGAGCGAGAGTGAGAGAGGAAAGAGGGAGGGAGGGGGGAGAGATAGAGAGTGGGGGGAGAGAGAGCAGAGAGAGATGAGAGATAGAGAGAGGAGATGGGAGAGAGAGGAAGAGAGGGGAATTTTGGGTGTGGAGAAAACTGATAATGAAGCCTCTCCCCCGCTAGTGATCGGGGCGTTTGAAACTCCCGTAATCAGGGATTTTGAAACTCCCGCGATCGGGGTGTTTGAAACTTCCATGACGCCGTTTTTGGCAGGAGCCCCTCTTCCCGCGCGACCAACGGTTTAAACTGCCGCTCGGACCCACGTGGGAGGCGGGGAACCGGCCAATGGGAGGCTGTTGCTGGGCAGATCTCGGGGCTCAGACCCACTACAACCGGCCAATGGGAGGCTGTTGCCGGGCAGATCTCGGCAACAGGCTCACTCAACAAACCCTCAAAGCCCCCTCAAAATGACTCAAAAAACATTAAAACCGCTCAAAACCGCGAAAAACCATTAAAACTGGTAAAATAAAAATCCTCAATGCTAAAAAAACCTTCAAAACTGTTCTAAAATCCCTTAAAATGATCAAAAAACCATTAATATTCCTCAAAAAACCATTAAACTGCTCAAAAACTGCTTAAAACTGCTCAAAAAACCATTAAAACTGCTCACAAAACCTCAAATGCTTAAAAAACCCCCTCAAAACTTCAAAACTGCTGAAAACGGAACCCCTCAAAAATCCCCGCTCCCTTAAAACTGCATCAAAACCCTAAAAAACCATCAAAACTAAAAACACTCTCAAAGCCACACAAAAATAACTCACGAACCCTCAAAACCCTTGAAAAAACCCTAACTGCTGAAAACCCCTCACCAACCCGCAAACCCCGTCAAAATCGCTCATGAAACCCTCAAAATAGCTAAAGAAAATACTAAAAATCCCTAAAAACATCTCAATCCCACGTCAACCCACAAAACCCCCCAACAACCATGAAAACTGCTCCCTCAAACTGCTCAAAAATACCTCAAAACTGCTCAACAACGCCTCAAAAACACATCACCAACCCTCACAAGCCCTCAAGACCCCCCAAAAAAGCCCCTCAAAACTGATGAAAAACCCGTCAACAACGCCTCCATTCCTCCTCTGGTCCCTCTGTCCATCCCCTCCCCCACACCCCCTCCCCTACACCCCCTCCCCTACACCTGTGTGCAGCTTGGGTTGCTTTTGCATTTTCACTTGGGTACAGTATGAATGAGAAGGTGCTGGTACTGTTGATTGTCTGCTCCACGAGAGGGACAAGGAGGGCTTATATTAGGAACACGTCTCCATCCGTTTCCCACCACGGATAGCTGACCTGCTGAATTCTACCGGAGGGGAATGGACGGGCGACGTGTTGAGTCTGGACACTGTTGTTCCACCTGCTTGTGTGTCACCTTGTCAAAGTCTGTTTCTTAAAAAACAGATAGCAACAAAATTGTTAAAGGTAAAGCATGGCAATCTTTAATTAATTTGTCAGACGGGAGAGGCAATATCTACAAAGAGCACAAACGTTGCTCAGTGCTTCTCGGGCTCCACTCTCAGAACAAAGGAAAGTTAGCGTAATTATACATTTTCTTATCAGTAAAACACTCCTACCAAGTCTGAATATGGCATTCTGTAGTCTTTCAGAATATCGGAAAAGCTGGGTCCAAATCAAGCTCATCCAATAACAAGTTATTATTTATCTCTGGAGCGTCAGCAATTTTTTTCAATCTTGGCTTCTTCATGGCCTTGAAAGAAGCACATGTTATTACACAGGCTTCCATCTTAATGTCTTTATTAAAAAGACAACCTGTCCTCCATATTGTGTTCCATATAATTTGCAAAGTCATTCAGACTTGGCACCTAGCCATTATTTTGTTCTACTAGACCATGCTTTGTAGTAGAACGACTCCATTTTAGATTTGACTATTTCAACCTAACTCTGGCAGTGGAGGAGGCTCAGGATAGAAAGATCAGTGCGGGAGTGGGAAGGGGAGTTAAAATGGTTGGCAACCGGAAATCCAGCAGGACTTGGCGGACTGAGTGTAAGCGTAGGGTAAAATGCACGTCTAGTCTAGATACAAGGAGAGAGAGTGTGTGCTTGAGAGAAAGAGCGTGTGTGAGAATGTGTGTGTGAGAAAGAGTGTGTGTGAGAATGTGTGTGTGTGAGAGAATGTGTGTGAGAGCATGTGTGTGAAAGAGATGGTGTGTTTGTGTGAGAGAGCAGGCGTGTATGTGAGAGACAGCAAGTGAGAGAGGAATGTGTGTGAGAGTGAGAGAGAGGAGGAGCGTTTGTATGTGTGAAAGAAAGAGAGAGGGTGTGTTTGTGTGAGAGAGCAGGAGTGTATGTGAGAGAGAGCAAGAGAGAGAGGGAGTGTGTGTGAGAGTGAGAGAGAGGGGGAGCGTTTGTGTGTGAGAGAGTGAGAGAGACAGGGAGTGTGTGAGAGACAGGGAGTGCATGAGAGACAGGGAGCGAGAGAGGGAGTGTGTGAGAGACAGGGAGCGAGAGAGGGAGTGTGTGAGAGAGGAGGGGGGCACGAGAGGGTATAGTGGAAAGAATTTGTGTACGAGTGGGGGTAGAGAAAATAAGGATATAATAGGGTGTGCGATAAGGAGAGAGGAATGTGTATGTTCAGCCATGAGGGACATTGGTCAGGTAGCATTTGGAGTATTGCATACAGTTCTCCATTACAGGACTGATGTGGAGGCTTTGGGGAAGGTGCAGAGATGGTTAACCAGAATGGTTTAAAAACAAGGAATCTCAGATGCTGGTTTACAAAAAGGACACAAAGTGCTGGAGTGACTCAGTGGGACAGGCAGCATCTCTGGAGAGAATGAATGGGTGAGTGAAGAAAAGACCCAAAACGTTACCCATTCCTTCCAGCATTTTGTGTCTACATAAACAACGGCTATCCACGTGGCGGTGTGCCAGCAGGCTGGAGGAGCGGGCAAAGGCCTTGCCACAGAGCGGGCAGGTGAAGAGGCGCTGGCCGGTGTGGACTTGCCAGTGCTCCAGCAGGTGGTCAAGGCGGGTGAAGCCCTTACCACAGGACGGGCAGGGGAAGAGATGCTCACCGTTGTGCGTACGCCAGTGCTGCCACAGGCTGGACATGTGGGTGAAACCCTTGCCACACTTAGCGCACACAAAGTGTCTCTCTCCGGTGTGTAACCGCTGGTGCTCCAGTAGCCCCCATGCTCTCTTCTCACAGTGGGAGCAGCTGCTCACCAGCGTGGGTTCGCCGGTGCTGCCGCAACCCCCGCGAGCTGTCAAACTCCTCACCGCAGTACGGACAGTCTTAGGGCTGGCCACTGGTGTGCACGCACTGGTGGGACAGGGAATGGGAGGCCATGGAAAAGCGCTCTCCACAGACCGGGCTGGTGACAGATCGGTCGCCGGTGTGCACCCGCTGGTGGGACAGCAGCTTGGAGGAGCAGGTGAAGCCCTTGCTGCACTGGGCACAGGTGTAGGTGTGCTCGCCGGTGTGGGTGCGCTGGTGCACCAGCAGGTTGCTTGACTGGGTGAAGCCCTTGCCGCTCAGGGTGCAGGCCAAGGGGCGCTAGCCGTTGTGGGTGCGCTGGTGCACCAGCAGGTTGCTGGAGTGGGTGAAGCCCTTGCCGCACAGGGTGCAGGCGAAGGGGTGCTCGCCGGTGTGGGTGCGCTGGTATACCAGCAGGTGACTAGACTGGGTGAAGCCCTTGCTGCACCGGGATGCAGGAGTAGGGACGCTCGCTGGTGTGGGTGCTTTGGTGCTTCAGCAGGCAGTCGGAGCGGGTGAAGCCCTTGCCGCACTGGGCGCAGGCGTAGGGGCGCTCGCCAGTGTGGGTGCGCTGATGCAACAGTAGGCTGCTGGACTGGGTGAAGCCCTTGCCGCACTGGGCGCAGGTATAGGGGCGCTCGCCAGTGTGGGTGCGCTGGTGCTTCAGCAGATTGCTGGAGCAGGTGAAGCCCTTGCTGCACAGGGCGCAGGTGTAGGGCCGCTCGCCAGTGTGAGTGCGCTGATGCAACAGTAGGCTGCTGGACTGGGTGAAGCCTTTGCCGCACTGGGCGCAGGTGTAGGGGCGCACGCTGGTGTGGTTGCGTTGGTGCTTCAGCAGGTTGCTGGAGTGGGTGAAGCCCTTGCCGCACTGGGCACAGGTGTAGGGCTGCTCGCCAGTGTGGGTGCGCTGGTGCACCAGCAGGTGACAGGACTGGATGAAGCTCTTGCCACACAGGGCACAGGTGTAGGGTCCCTCCCTGGTGTGGATGCGCTGGTGCAGCAGCAGGTGACAGGACTGGGTGAAGCTCTTGCCACACTGGGCGCAGGTGTAGGGGCGCTCGCCAGTGTGGGTGCGTTGGTGCTTCAGCAGGTTGCTGGACTGGGTGAAGCCCTTGCCGCACAGGGAGCAGGTGTAGGGGTGCTCGCTGGTGTGGGTGCATTGGTGCTTCAGCAGGCAGTCGGAGCGGGTGAAGCCCTTGCCGCACTGGGCGCAGGTATAGGGGCGCTCGCCGGTGTGGGTGCGCTGATGCAACAGTAGGCTGCTGGACTGGGTGAAGCCCTTGCCGCACTGGGCACAGGTATAGGGGTGCTCGCCGGTGTGGGTGCGCTGGTGCTTCAGCAGGTTGCTGGAGCGGGTGAAGCCCTTGCCGCACTGGGCACAGATGTAGGGCCGCTCGCCAGTGTGAGTGCGCTGATGCAACAGTAGGCTGCTGGACTGGGTGAAGCCCTTGCCGCACTGGGCACAGGTGTAGGGGCGCTCGCTGGTGTGGTTGCGTTGGTGCTTCAGCAGGTTGCTGGAGCGGGTGAAGCCCTTGCCGCACTGGGCACAGGTGTAGGGCCGCTCGCCAGTGTGGGTGCGCTGGTGTACCAGCAGGTGACAGGACTGGATGAAGCTCTTGCCACACAGGGCGCAGGTGTAGGGGCCTTCCCTGGTGTGGGTGCGCTGGTGCACCAGCAGGTGACAGGACTGGGTGAAGCTCTTGCCACACTGGGCGCAGGTGTAGGGGCGCTCGCCAGTGTGGGTGCGTTGGTGCTTCAGCAGATTGCTGGAGCAGGTGAAGCCCTTGCCGCACAGGGCGCAGGTGTAGGGCCGCTCGCCAGTGTGAGTGCGCTGATGCAACAGTAGGCTGCTGGACCGGGTGAAGCCCTTGCCGCACTGGGCACAGGTGTAGGGGCGCTCGCTGGTGTGGTTGCGTTGGTGCTTCAGCAGGTTACTGGACTGGGTGAAGCCCTTGCCGCAGTAGCTGCAGGTGTAGGGCTGCTCCCTGGTGTGGGTGCGCTGGTGCATCAGCAAGTGGCTGGAGCGGATGAAGGGTCGCTCACTGCTGTGCACCCGTCGGTGATCCCGCAGCCCCGACAACTGGGCAAAGTTCTTGCCGCAGGTGGAGCAGCCATAGGACTTCTTGCCTGTGTGCACCCGCCGATGCACCTTCAGTTGTTGCACCATCTTGAAGCTCTTGCCGCACTCCAAGCAGTCAAAGGGGCGTTCTCCCGTGTGGACCCGCCGGTGGGTCTCCAGCTCGCTCGGGCACTGACAGGCCTTGCCACACATGTCGCACTCATAACGCTTCTCCTTGTGGTGGCCCGTCATTGTCCTCCCAAACAGCCCCTCGCTCGCACCACCGGCACTGGCACCCTGGCCACACTCAATGGCCGCTCACATACCCATCTCTCCGTCCACAGCAACGGCTCCTAAACCCTGCAGGAGGGGAACACAGAGGGTCAAGAAGCTGGCAAACAGGACATTACTAGCACATATTGGGTGCGTTTATGGCGGAGGAAACCATTATATAATTCTGTGCATCACATTGGTACAGTTGCTGCCTCACCGCCAGAGACCCGGGCTCAATCCTGACTACGGGTGCTGTCTGTGTGGAGTTTATATGTTCTCCCCTTGACCTGCGTGGGTTTTCAATCCAGGTGCTCCGGTTTCCTCCAACATTTCAAAGACGTTCAGGGTTGTAGATTAACCGAACTCCGCAAAATTGTTAAATTGTCCCTAATGTGCGTAAGATAGTGCTAGAGTACGGGGTGATCGCTGGTTGGCGCGGACTCCGTGTGCCGAAGGACCTGTTTCCGTGCTGCATCTCAAAACTAAACTAAACCAAAGAAGGGTCTCGACCCAAAATGTCACCCATTCCTTCTCTCTACAGATTCTGCCTGACCCGCTGAGTTACTCCAGCACATTGTGTCTATCTTCTCCACAGATGCTGCCTGACCCACTGAGTTACTCCAGCACTTTGGCATAGATTCATAGAGTGATACAGCATTGGAAAGAGGCCCTACAGCCCAATTCATACTCCTAGATCCTTCGGCTCCACACCTTCCCCCAGCGCTCCACCATTCACAGTGAAGACCCTGCCCTGGTTGAACTTCCTAAACTGCAACACCCTCCAAACCCTCAAACAATGTGAACCCACCCCCACCTGGCTCCCTACCCCCTTCCTTGGCTCACTTGACCCCTCTCTCCCCCCCCCCAGTTCTCTGCCCCCCCATTCATCCCCCTCGGCACCAAACCCACTCCCCTTTGAATCCTCCCCCCTCCGTTTGCTCCCTGTTTCCCCTCGCTACGCACTTCACCCCCTTTTCACCTCAGCCTCTTCACCCCTCTCCTCCCTCCCTCCACTCTCTCTCTCTGACAGAAGCAATTCTGTTCCTCAGATGTTACAGGTTTTGTAGCAAACTTAATTACCTCAGCATTTACTTTTAATTTCTGTTGCGCATGAGATTTTTTTTGCCGTAATTTAGCCATTTAGCTCATACCTGTGGCAGTACAATAAATTTTGGAGTAATGCTTTCACAATTTTTACTTAATTCAATGGAATTTTAATTTTGTCATGGTCCTTTCTGTCATTTTGTTTTCTTTTAGCATAATTATGGTTTTTATTTCAAGAATAAACATTTTAAAAAAGTCACAATAGCACAGCTATAACGGTTAGATTCAGAACTTTATGGACATGGGTTTAAAAGGCAGCCTGATGATTCATGTGGTTGTTATGGAATGCCAACTTGGGTAATGTCATCATAGCAGATTTAGAATTATTTTACCGAGGGGTCGGGGTCGGATGTTTTGGGAAAGACTCCATAGGCCAGTTTATTCCGCTCCCCTGTGTGTTTATAACATTATTACCTCAGTTTTACCCCAGACCAGGTTTATTCCCCCAGACGTGTAGTTTATTTGGTGATTTCTTGATTATTTACAGAAGGGGGGGGGGGGGGGGGGGGGGAGAGCCAGAGAGGGAGATGTTTATAACATATTTTATCTCAGGACGCTGCTCCAGACGGTGAGTTTATATTATAGGTATGTTACAATACTTATCTTCAGCGGCGCTGCAGTTCTGCCACTGGCCGTGTGCGCGACTTTGGCGCCTTTGAGAGGAGGTGGCGGGATTAAAATGACGTTTTCTCCTGCCTGTCTGAGATATATTTTCTCTGGCTGCTACCTGATGCTGAAAAATCTTTCCGACGCGTTCTCTGAAGTTTTTTTTTAAATCGCGGGACAATTTAATCGCTGGAGTAAAATAAAAAAGCGACTTCTAACGCCGTCAACAGGACGGATCTCACGTAGGGGACAAAACATAAGGTAAGTCGTATATTTTACAGATAAACTTGCTTCTTAGGATCACTTTAATCAAAATTTCATTGGCAAAAATGTGATTATGACCCCATACGAAGCGGCGGTGTTTTTCCTGCTGATATGTCGTTCAAATTCACTGCAAACCGCAACTTTCCAATCGATCGCGTTCCACAAAATCCCACTCGCAAGATGATTAAAATTGCCATTAATTTATGGGAATTAAACATTCAATTCCTTCCATTTGGCCTATAAATTCATGACAATGAGATTTAAAAATCATGTTATATTGTGAATTCTTGTGTGAATGTTATATGGACACTTAGGCTGATCTCAGCATCGACGACCTAATTTCTCTATTCAATATTACTTGCTCTTCCATCCTGGATTCTGTTGCTCCTCTTAAAATGAAAAAGCCTAAGCCTAAAGGCGAGCCATGGCTCAATGACACCACCAGAGCCCTAAGAAGGAATAGGGAACCAGAAATCCTAGATGAATGTCTGAATAAGCATCCTA
Organism: Okamejei kenojei; assembly: GCA_035221665.1. Lineage (NCBI taxonomy): Eukaryota > Metazoa > Chordata > Chondrichthyes > Rajiformes > Rajidae > Okamejei > Okamejei kenojei. Next base: position 1,452,758 of record CM069139.1, read on the forward strand.
ATACAGAAAAATTAACAACTTATATTTACAACACCCTTTTAGATAGCGAGATACCATCGACGGAATAATATAGACACACATGGGAAAATGAAATAAATCAATCCATAACGAAAGATATATGGGACAAAAGTTTACAATACATACATCAATGCTCGCTAAACTCCAGACATGCTCTAATACAATTTAAAGTTTTACATAGATTACATTATTCCAAAATTAAATTAAATAGAATCTTTCCACAAATATCGTCTACCTGCGATAAATGTCAACATCCAGAGGCTAATTTAACACATACCTTTGCAAATTGTACAAAAATTAAGAATTTCTGGACTGAGATTTTTAGAATAACTTCTGAAGTTATTAATACTAAACTGGATCCGGACCCAAAATTAATAATACTTGGAACATCAGAACAAAGTTTAACTCTTAGAAGTCAAAAAAATTTCCTAGATTACAGTATAATAATTGGGAAGAAACTAATATTAAAATTTTGGAAGGGCCCTATATCCCCCACAACTAATATGTGGATTACGGAAATGTCGGAGACCCTACATCTGGAAAGAATCAGATTTGCCCTAATGGACAAACAAGAAGTTTTCGTTAGAATATGGTCTTCTTTCATTGATTACTTAAAAGGGTAGAATGGTTGGGCAGGGAACCCTAACTGAAACTTGGACTTAGGAATAGATGAAAAGTTATATTTTATATTCCTTGATCTTATCTCCTACGATGTATTAATAGTAAATTATTCCTTTCTTTATGATTCTCTTTTTCGATGTTGATTTTTATTTTATTTTTCTTACTGTTCTCCTCTCTTTATAAAAAAAACTATTAGAGTCAAAATGATACACTTGATAATATTAATAATGTATGTTCGTTGAACATGAAATATTGCTATCATAACATATGTTTGCTAAATCACTGTCTAAATACTCTAATAAAAATATATATTCAAAAAAAAAGAAGAGTGCAGAAAATCAGAACTGAAGTACATAGAATCATAGAAAATAGGTGCAGGAGTAGGCCATTTGGCCCTTCGAGCCTGCACCGCCATTCAATATGATCATGGCTGATCTGATCTGATACAGTACAAATCTGATAAGCTTCAAATTTCAAACACCTGAAAAACAACCTTCACAAATACCAGGAAGCGGAAAAATCCACACAAACAAAATACTTTTCCACCGTTATCTCCAAAAACGCTCATAGCTGCAAGTTCCTTTTTAGTACCATCACCTCCATCATTTGACCTGCCCCCAGCACCAGCTTAACTGGGTCCCCGACTAAGTGCGAGGAATTTACTACATTTTTCACCTCCAAGGTAAAGAACATAAGAACGAATATTTCCCCTCCCAACCATGACCTGGCTGTCTCATTGGTCTGTTCTTCAAAATTAGATTGTTTCCAACCCGTTACTCTACCCTCCCTTGTAACACCATGAAACCTACGACCTGTCCCCTCGACAATGTCCCCTCTGCCCTCCAAAAGGACGTCATTACAATAGCTGGTCCCAGTATCCTCGCCAACTTCAACAGTTCTCTGGCCACTGGCACTGTACCTACCTGCTTCAAGCATGCGGTTGTTCAGCCACTCCTGAAAAAACCTAACCTCGCCCCCACCTTGCCAAGCAACTATAGATCCATTTCTAAACTGCCTTTCCTCTTAAAAGCCCTTGAAAAAGTAATTTTACTTCGGAGTCACGTGAGTGACTACGTGAAGAAGCCCTGCCTGGCGCATGATCGGCATTACGTCGACGCTGTCGGTAGACGAAGAGCTGCAGAGCGCAGCTCCACCAGCTGTAAGGAACAGGCCCGCAGGTAAGTAGATTGAATTACTTTACAGGGCGTGTTCAAACTCCGTGGTGCTAGCGTGCAGAGCCAGCAGGAGTTGAAAGGAAAAGTGGAAAATACTCCGGAGGAAAAAACGGAGGTTATAATGCGTCCCGGTTAGAAGTTCAGCTATCGGGACGGCAGATTAGTGCGGAGCCGGTTCTGATACCGGTGGCCGTTAAAAATTACCGTAGGGAGCATTTAGTCGCTCCACAAATTAAAGCCACGAGAAAACTTTCCAGTGGGAAGGAAAATACAAAAGTCTGAGAGGCCGTGGTTTTAAATGTTTTTAAATGATGTTAATAAAGAAAGGCCTCCAGACAAGAAAGCCTTATGGCTCAGAATAAATGAAATGGAGAAATACTCCAAATTATATTTCAACCAAGGGTCTAAAAAACCCAGAATATTCCCAGGCAGGCCCTGGGGGGTTTCCATATACAAGTATATGGTGTTTTTACCACTGTGGGAATATGAACCTCAGATTGGGCTGGAAGTAGTCTCCTTGAGCAAGTCTCAGCAGTAACAGGGCAGTAAAGAAACTGACCCTAAAAGTGGTGTTTTGGTCGTGTACCCACCACAGCACAAATATAAATCCAGGTGTACTTAATGGGTACAAAGTACGATACCTGAAGGAAGCGGTGAGGCCATGGAAGGTAACCATGGTGGCCAATATCAATTGAGCTTCAGGAAGCTGTTATGGTTGAAACAGCAGATTTATATGAAAACATTTGTGCATTACTAAGGTGCTGATGGTGAATCCGATTAAGGCACCCATGTCTTCAATAGTGTGAAGGCACAGGGAATACAATTCCAAATAATTCAAGTTTGCAGGTGGCACCACTGCTTATGGGAAGCAAGTGAAAGATTGTGCAATGACCAAAAATTTAAAAGGATAAATTGCATTGTTTATTGCTCAGATGTTCAGCTCAATGGTATGAGAGAGAAATTGCCATTCGGACCATTTTGCACTTTAGATTTGCAGGTCAATAAAGTTCAAGCTATGTTGAAAATCTTGGTTATTACGAAGTGAACCTGCCTAGAACAAATCAAAGTCATTGATAAAAAGGCAAAGATATCAGCCTCATAAAATTTTGCAATATTGGTGGTCCAATGTGAAGGAGGATTTGATATATGGATCAAACAGAGGCAGGTGTATGGTGAGGAAGTATTTTTATCCAGCACAGCCTTATGTTAACCCATATTGTTGGGGAAGAAGGCCATCACATGCATTTGGAGAGGTACAAAAACTTTTATTATATCACAGAGGAAGCTTTTGTTGAACCTCCAATTGGTGGTAGATTACAGGTGTGTTATGATAAATGATATAGCATAACAGCTGAACGGTTTATATTAGATACCGTGTAAGGATCTACAATAAAATTTGTAGAAGGAGTTGATCCACCTGTACAGAATTTACCTAATCCCAAATAAAGGAAAGGTAAGAAATGTATTTAGGAAAGTGTAATGGGGGGAAAAAACAAGAGTAAGTATCCACAACAATTTGTACCAAATAATTTCCCCAGGCAGAAGAAAGATGGTGGTGAAGAGTCATTCTAGACATCACACACTTTAATACATTTGTCCAGTATAAAACATTTCAGAATGGACACCTTCAACACTGCAAGGCAGTTGTTATCAACAAGTTGTAATTGGTCACTATAGACTTCAAGGATGCGTATGATTTAGTACCAATTTATCATCATGTTCACAGGTAATTGAAAATTAATTAAATGGGTCAGCTATGGCAATTAAGGCATTATCTAATGGATTAAGCTCAGCTTCTAGGCTGTTCATACAATGGTTGAAACCAGCACTTGCACTGATAAGGACACATGGTCATGGTTATCTTGATGACATTTTTTAATTGGCAATGATGATCAGGAGTCAGCTGGAAAATTAGTGCAGCTATTACAAGCCTGTTGAAAGACTAGAGGTCCTGATCCATCCAACAAAATCGAAGCTTCAGCCATCCCCAACATTTTATTATTTGGGGTTTGTGAGTGATTCAGTACCATGTTCGGTAAATTTGGCCAAGAAACAAAGTGTCAATATTACGAATGTGTGTCGTTGCCTTGTTGACAAGCCTTATCCCTCCAACCAAGAAGGAGCTTAGGTAAATTAGTAGCACTCTTTCTGCAGTAGAGTTGCTCCACTGCATTACCTAAAAAGCTCAAAAAAAGGGAAAAACACAAGCACTAGAAGAGTGTGCAGGGCATTTTGACAGGCCTATGCAATTGCCAAAGGAAGCGTTATCAGAATTACAGTGGTGGATTGAGAATGTTCCACAAGCTGCTTAAAAACATATTGGTTCAGCAACCAGCAGTCATTGCAAACTGAAGCAAGTATTCTCGGATGGTGGATAGCTTCTCGGGTTTTGGGCTAAGATAAGTGTAATATCTGTTCTTATCAGGTTAATATCTGATACGTCCCTTATCTAGGGGGCTACGGACAATAACACCAGGTGGTGGTAGATGGATTGTCCAAGAAACTTATTTCTCCAAACATGGTATTAATCATTGGAGTTGTTAGGAGCTTTTATGGATTAAAAGCTTATTGTTCTACTATGAAAGATTTGCACGTCCAATTACAAGTAGACAATACCACAGCTGTGGCATATATTAATCACATGGGTCGAGTAAGATCATTATCATGTGATTATCTGGTTAACCAGATGTGGCATTAGTGGATCTTTAAGAATATTTGGTTTTCAGCTATCTATCTCAGTGAGAGACAATATTGTGGCAGACAACAGATCACGAAAATTTAAAGACAATACAGAATGGGTATTAAACCCACAAGTTGGAAAACACTGTCAGTAGTATGGATTACCTGACATTGATCTGTTTGCGTTTAGATAAAATCACTAATTGCCCAAATACGTCTCACTACATTGGGGGGGAAATATGTTCTTTTATGTTCCCCATTCTGTCTGATTAGGCAATGTCTGATGAAAATATAGCAAGACTCTGCCACGGGCGGTTTGGTGGCCCAAATCAGACACAGTCATGATTCTCATTGATGTTTAGAGTAATAATTGAACCATTTATGATGATTCATAGCTGCAGTAATTGATGGGCCAAATCGGACACAGTCATGATTCTCATTGATGTTTAGAGTAATAATTGAACCATTTATGACGATTCATAGCTGCAGTAATTTGTTGAAAAATTCATTCATGGCATGATCATATGAAATTGTTAATCTGCAGGTTCTGAACAGACCATTACAAGAGCTTGGGACTGTCGGATAGGACCATGAATGTTATAACTGCAGCTTGGAAAAATAGCATTAAAACAGTATTTTGTTCATATTAAGAAATTGGAAGTCTTTGGTAGACAGTCAAAGATATTTTATCATACTGCTAACATATCGTATATATTGGAGTTCCTTGCTGGATTGCATATTTTGATCAGCACCTTAGCGCTAGGGTCATTAATAGGGCTCATAGTGCTTTATCGTCTTATTTAGGACAAATTCCTGACCATGAATCTAGCGGGTCTCATCCGGTAATATCCCGATTGGGAAAGGAATATATTTAAATCTGCCCAAAGTAAAAATACAGAAGTTGGGAGGTCAGCATAGTTCTCACTTTGCTTAGGCAATGTGCTCCAATTCTATCATTGTTCGGAAGTTAACATTTGAAGTAATAAAGCTCATAGCTTTAGTATCAGCACAAAGAGTGCAAACATTGCAAATGTTACGTTAGACTGTATGCATGTGGCTACAGATAACATTGTCATATGTTTATGACTTAACCAAACAAAGCAGACCAGGAGGAGCTGGAACCAAGGTAAATTTTAAAGCATATCCTGTCGACCAGAAATTGTGTGTGGTTCAGCATTGACTCAATATGTTGAAGTAGGCAAGAGTCTCCATGGTGGTGAGACAGGGCTATTTATTACACACACACACAAAAACACATAAAAATATCAGTACAAACTGATGGTTCCAGATAGTTACATTCTAGATGGTTAAAACAGGTTTGGGACTCAGCAGTAGATATTGAGATGTTAAAAATCACTCCACCAGGGAGGTAGGTACATCCACGACAAAGGCAAAAAATATATATATACATTAGAGGCCGTAGGATGATGTAAAAGAAACTTTTCAAAGTTTACGAGAAACCAGTTCTCACGGTCAGGGTTGGACACGCAGTGTTGGGTTCTCTTTGATTGTGGTTTGTTGTTATATTATCAATTTATATCTTTGGTTATAAATCTTCTATCTACGATAGAAGGGTTATTACTTTCATTCTTTTATAATGAAAAGACTTATTACATAAACTAAAGAAATGTTTAGAAGATGCATTATTTACTCACTACTGTGTTGATTGAGCCAGAGTGTCGTATGGAATGAATCTACGACATGAAAAACACAGAGCGACAAAATCTTCACGTAGTCACTCACGTGACTCCGAAGTAAAATAGTAAGATTAAACGAGAACTTACCAAGTTTGAAGTTTGATCGTTATTTTATGAGGAGGAACGATGAGGGATTATATGCCCTCCACTCCCAACCCTCATAAAATAAATTATCATCTGGTAGTTCTAGTCTATTTTGAGCTTTACTATCTTACTCCGGCTATTAATGCTGTGTTTTTCATGCCGCTGCTTTGAAGTATGCCGATCATGCGCCAGGCGGGGCTTCTTCACGTAATCCCTCATCGTTCCTCCTCATAAAATAACGATCAAACTTCAAACTTGGTAAGTTCTCGTTTAATCTTACTATTTTAAGTCAACTTATGCCTTACCTTCACCAAAATACTATCTTGGAAACTTTCCAATCAGGTTTCAGGGCTCACCACAGCACAGAGTCTGCCTTGTTGAAGGTACATAATGACTTACTGCTCACCATTTACTCGGGCGACTGTGCAATCCTGCTCCTTCTTGACCTCAGCGCAGCATTTTATACTGTCGACCACACCATCCTAATTGACCATCTCCGGTATGGGATTGGTATTGATGGCACTGCCCTGAGCTGGTTCACCTCCTACCTCAAAGGTAGGAGTTTCTCTACCAACATAGGAAACTCTTTCTCCTTCCCAGCTAGTCTCTGCTGTGGGGTTCCACAAGGTTCCATCCTTGGCCCCAGTCTCTTCTCCCTGTATATGCTCCCCTTAGGCCAAGTCATTGAAAGGTATGGCATTTCCTTCCATTGCTACGCAGATGATACACAACTCCCACTGAAGCCCAAAAACCAATCAAATCTGCTTAACCTTACCTGCTGCCTCGAGGATATAAAGTGCTGGATGGCCCAGAACTTCCTCCAACTAAACAAGAGTAAGTCTGAGGTCATCCTTCTCGGCCCCTCGGACTCAATCAAAATGATAGCAGGCAGCCTTGGAAGCCTTATCCCATTACTCAAAGCTCACGTCAAAAACCTTGGTGTGATATTTGACTCAGCACTGAAATTTGACAAACAAGTCAATGCCGTGGTAAAAGCTAGCTTCTTTCAGCTTCGGATGACAGCTAAAATAAAACAATTCCTCCAGTTTCATGACCTCGAAAATATCATCCATACATTTATCGCCTCCTGCAGATTACTGCAACTTCCTTTACACTGGCATCAGCCAATCTTCCCTGTCCCGCCTGCAACTGGTCCAAAACGCCGCAGCGAGACTCCTGATGGGCACCCGAAAAAGGGATCACATCATCCCGATTCTGGCCTCTCTCCACTGGCTCCCTGTGCGGTTCCGAATAAATTTCAAGACCATCCTCTTTGTCTACAAAGCCCTCAATGGGCTTGCCCCCACCTACATCAAAAGTCTGCTCACCCACTACACCACCTCCAGGTCCCTCAGATCGGCCGACTTGGGGTTACTGAACATCCCGTCTAGGCATAAGCTCAGGGATGACCGCGCCTTTGTGGCTGCAGCTCCTAGACTGTGGAACAGCATCCCTCTTCCCATCAGAACTGCCCCCTCCATCGACTCCTTTAGGTCTAGACTAAAAACGTATCTGTTCTCCCAAGCCTTTCCTGACGTCCTCTGAGCGAGGGCTATTTGTATATATGTATGTAGCCTGTTTGTGTATACTATTCTTATAACAAATGTAAAGCACTTTGGTCAACGAGAGTTCGTTTTTAAATGTGCTATATATAAATAAATATGAATTGACTTGACTAGGCTATTTAAAAATGTTAATCTTTTCTTAAGAAATGGATAGATGTTTAGATCTAGTCAGGGACAGATCTAAACATCTATCCATCTTACTGTCCCGCCTGGCAACCTAAAAGCCATGCCATTTTGCTCGGCTTGGCAAGCAACCACGACACCTGCCCGCCATCCGTGTCCGGGTCTCGGCTCGGTGCTAGCTCTTGGCTCTCTGCTCGGCTCTCGGGTCTCCGCTCGGCACGGCCTGCCACCATGCACATCATCGGCCGTGGTTGTGTGCATGTGCGGCCCTGCACATGCGCACTGCCAAGGCAACTGTTCGGCGTCGGCCACTTTCTCCCTCCCTTTGCATTGTGGGAGATCTGGCCACCATTGCTGTCTTGTCGCCGCCTCACTATGACTGCTGAAAACAATGCAGAATCACTCCCTGGAGCTGGAGTAATTCCCTGCAGTAACTCTTGCTTCTTGGTTTCCTGGTCCTCCAAAAATATTCGGAATGGAATTTGAACACAGAGAGTGGTGAATCTGTGGAATTCTCTACCACAGAAGGTAGTTGAGGCCAGTTCATTGGCTATATTTAAGAGGGAGTTAGATGTGGCCCTTGCGGCTAAAGGGATCAGGGGATATGGAGAGAAGGCAGGTACAGGATACTGAGTTGGATGATCAGCCATGAATGGCGGTGCTGGCTCGAAGGGCTGAATGGCCTGCTCCTGCACCTATTTCTTATGTTTCTATGATGGACCGGTTTTACCCCCAGACCGGGTTAATTCCGCTCCCCTGTGTATTTATAACATTATTTACCCAGACCGGGTTTATTCATTCCCCCAGACGTGTAGTTTATTTGGCGATTTGTTGATTATTTTCAGAGAGGGGGGGAGCCAGAGAGAGGGAGATGTTTATAACGTGTTTTATCTCAGGACGCTGCTCCAGACGTGAGTTTATATTTTTGACCCCAGTTTTATTCCTCCAGACGTGTAGTTTATGTGGAGATTTACCTCAGCTCTCTCTCCCCCAGATTTACCGGGTATATTTCGCTGCTGGTGTGTTCATTTATTTATTCATGTATAACGTTATTGAGGTGAGTGAATAAGAGGGGTAGACTGGTTTATAACTGGGGAGTGAGTTTGCCCCCACACACACCCACGTGTACTTGATGTGGACACTGACCTCACTCTCCCCCACATTGACGACCCCGCTCCGCTGCTGATTTATTTACAACATTATTTACCTCAGCTCCGTCGGCAGCGACGCCACCAACTGCCGCTTCTCCGCCCGCCGCCATTTTCATACGGTCGAGGGTACACAAAAAGCTGGAGAAACTCAGCGGGTGCAGCAACATCTAAGGAGCGAAGGAGATAGGCGACGTTTCGGGTCGAGACCCTTCTTCAGACATTTTCATACGGTCGATGGGGCAGGACCGGCGGGCGGCCATCTTGGTGAGGGCAGGTGAGGTCGGCGTCGCTGATTGGTCGGCAGCCGCCAGCCACCTTGGTGAGGGCAGGTGAGGTCGGCAGCCGGCGGCCATCTTGGTGAGGGCAGGGTACACAAAAGGCTGGAGAAACTCAGTGGGTGCAGCAGCATCTAAGGAGCGCAGGAGATAGGCGATGTTGCGGGCGGGCGCGGGATTGGCGGTTGGAGACGTGGAGCGGGAACAAGATGAAGATGAACCGCCCTCCCCGCCCGCCCTGCGCCGTGACGTCCGCCCTCCCCGCCCGCCCTGCGCTGTGACGTCCGCCCTCCCCGCCCGCCCTGCGCCGTGACGTCACCGCCGATCCGCGGGCATGGCTTACGCTGGCAGTTGCTCGATGGCGGTTTATTTTTTAATTTGAAGTAACCATACAACAATGACATCACGGAAACAGGCCATCTCGGCCCTTCTAGTCCGTGCCGAACACTTGTTGTCTGTCCTGTTAGTGCCGGTTATTGAGGACAAAGCGGGTAAAGTAGGCAGTTTAAATAATTACAGGCCCCTAGCTTTAGCCAGCATATTGTCAAAAGTATTAGAAAGTGTTTTGCTGGATAGAATACATGAGTTTGTTAACTCCCCAGATAGCCAGTTTGGCTTTAAAGCTAAACATGGCACTGACTTATGCATATATGCCCTAAAGGAGATTGTAAACAAATATAGAGGCAAAAACTCTTCAATCCTTATGTGCTTTATTGATGCTTCCAAAGCCTTTGACCGTGTTAATCACAGAAAGCTGTTTGGTAAAATGCGTCAAAGAGGGGTACCTAAATACATTGTGAGAATACTGGCCTACTGGCCACCAGACTATGCAAATAAAATGGGGCAATAGGGTCTCAGCCCCATTTGGGGTTAAAAAGCAATGGTGTTAGACAAGGGATTGTCTAACACCATTGATAGAATTTTATCCCCAGTCCTTTTTAATCTATATATTGATGATCTGTCTAAACAATTGAAAGCCTGTAACACTGGGTACGTGATTGGTAATATTTTAGTGAACCAAATTATGTATGCAGATGATCTTGTGGTCTTTAGTCCATCGAGCGCTGGTCTCCAGCAGCTCCTTACTGCATGTTCCGTGTATGGTTTGGAACATGACATTAAATATAATATTAGTAAGAGTGCTGTTATGGTCTGTAGAACCAAAGAGGATAAAAGCCTAAAATATCCTGATTTTAAATTGTCTGACAACAATCTTAGTGTCTGTAATAAGATAAAATATCTAGGGAATATTATTACAGAACAAATGACAGATGATGAGGATATTTATAGGCAACGACGCATGCTGTATATACAGGCGAATATCCTCTTGCGTAAATTTGGTGCGTGTGCAGATGTGGTGAAGATGTCGCTATTTAGAGCATACTGCACACCCCTCTACACTGCGCACCTGTGGTCGAACTATTTAAAGACAAGTATGCAGAGACTAATGGTTGCATATAACGATGCCATGAGAACACTGCTAAGGCAAGATGGTGTAGTGCCAGTAATATGATTGTGGCTGCAGGAGTCAGTACTCTAGAAGCTATCCTAAGACACCACATGTATAAATTCATTTGCAGGATAAATGACTCTAAAAATGTGCTTATTGTGGCCTTGACAAACATAAGGGTTAGCACTCCACGCTACGAATCCCAGTTGTGGAGACACTAGTATCGTTGTCTCGTTGTACAACATTGATAATTTTTTACTCAGGATTTTTAACTTAAGTATTGTGGGTTTTTAAAAAAATATATAAATTATGATGCTTTTTATGTGATTTACCATGATTTTATATATATTTATGATATTTGAGATGCAATTTATTTTTAATGTAATGTTGCCCCTTGTCTGGACCTTGAGTCCGTAATAAAGTTATTATTATTATTATTATTTATTATTACTTACTCTCACCTAGTCCCATCTACGTGCGTTCAGACCATAACCCTCCATTCCTTTCCCCTCAATATACCTATCCAATCTATGTTAAATTATAAAATCGAACCTGCCTCCACCACTTCCACTGGAAGCTCATTCTACACAGCTACCACTCTCTGAGTAAAGAAGATCCCCCTCATGTTACCCCTAAACTTCTGTCCCTTAATTCTCAAATCATGTCCTCTTGTTTGAATCTTCCCTACTCTCAATGGAAAAAGCTTATCCACGTCAACTCTGTCTATCCCTCTCATCATTTTAAAGACCACCATGAAGTCCCCCCTTAACCTTCTGCGCCCCAAAGAATAAAGACCTATCTTGTTTAACCTTTCTCTGTAACTTAGTTGCTGAAACCCAGGCAACATTCTAGTAAATCTCCTCTGTACTCTCTCTATTTTGTTGACATCTTTCCTAGAATTTGGCGCCTAAAAATGTACACCTTTCTCCAGAATTGGCCTTGTACAATTTTAGCATTACATCCCAACTTCTATACTCAATGCTCTGATTTATAAAAGCCAGCACACCAAAAGCTTTCTTAGTTCTCATGTGAAGCTTTCTCAGTTTGATTTTAAGCTGCGCCAGGTGATGAAAGGCCCCGCGAACGGGCCGATTCAGCCCTTAGACAGCGTCTGATAAAGTCCGGATTACAAAACACAGGGGGATTGTCCCCCACCTCTCAAAGCGGGGGGGGGGGGGGGGGGGGGGGGGGGGGGGGGGGGGGGGGGGGGGGGGGGGGGGGGACACGCACACACACACGCCCCCCCAGTGATATCCGTCCACTGGTGACATTCGTGTTGCTGCTATTGTCTGTTACCACGGTATGATTCACTGCACCTTTACTCTGGATTCAGGACACGGCACTGTGGCTGGGAAAGGTTTACGTGGATAGGTCAGTGGAAGTAAAGAATATGGTGTTTGGTGCAAAGTGGGAACATTGGAATGCGTTTTGGGAGTCACGATTCAATTATAATCATATACTCCGTCAGTTGATAATTTATCCAAACTCGATGGAAATCTCACTTCATTTTTCCACTTCTGAAGACATGCGATAATTAAATTATTCTGCCACTTCCTCACAGTAACTCCAGTTCCAGTTTAAAACCTGGATCCCTCATAACGTAACGTAAATGAAGTGTTTAAAAAGCTCCGTGAGTAATTGGCAGAGGAATTGATAAAAGGCTGGATAGACTCGGCTTGTACTCGCTAGAATTTAGAAGATTGAGGGGGGATCTTATAGAAACTTACAAAATTCTTAAGGGGTTGGACAGGCTAGATGCAGGAAGATTGTTCCCGATGTTGGGGAAGTCCAGAACAAGGGGTCACAGTTTAAGGATAAAGGGGAAGTCTTTTAGGACCGAGATGAGATTACTTTTTTTTCACACAGAGAGTGGTGAATCTGTGGAATTCTCTGCCACAGAAAGTAGTTGAGGCCATTTCATTGGCTATATTTAAGAGGGAGTTAGATGTGGACATTGTGGCTAAAGGAATCAGGGGGTATGGAGAGAAGGCAGGTACAGGATACTGAGATGGATGATCAGCCATGATCATATTGAATGGCAGTGCAGGCTCGAAGGGCCGAATGTCCTACTCCTGCACGTATTTTCTATGTTTCTATGAATTAAACAATCACTTTCTGTTGGTTTTCATGTAAAATTATGCAATCTTCTTCCAGTTCTCTGAGGAGATAACGTTTAGAACAGAAAAGCGGGAATTAGTTAATGAGTTGCATTTGGAATTTCAGATTAGCTTTATCGGTCATTGTGTGAGCCCAGATAAGACCTTGGGGGCACGGGCTCATTGGATCAGATATTGTGTGTGTTGGTTCACCAGGTAATGTTTTCCTTCGCATTCAATTGTTGCTTGATGATTATCTTAATATTGTTCATTCCAGAACCACAGAAGTTTGGAATGCTTGGCATCATCATGGCTGAAGGTGGCGATTGGAGAGGAGATGCAGTGACATCTCCATCAAAGAAACAGAAAGGTTTGTAGAGCCGTCTGTGAAATATAAATGTTGCCCTGACAATGGGCGTGGAGTTGTTGCAAACACTGAGGTTAACAAAAGAAGTGGAAATGGGGAAGGGGCTGAGCAGAGAAAATTTACATGTGGACAGATTCAGAACTGTGTGATAAATCACCCCATTTTGGTTTATGTTGTCACAAAGGTTGTCAGAATATCTGTGTCCAGAGTCATGGGTCATATTGTGCAGAAATGGGTCTTTGAACCAAGATGACTCTGCCAGCTGCCAGTCCCTCTACACACAAATGCTTTCTGAAAGTCAAATTATCAAATGTTTTCTGAAAGTCCAGGTACACTACATCCACTGCTCTTCCTTGTGGGGGGGGGTTCCAGTTTCGTAGTTACATCCTCAAAAAATTCCAGAAGATCAGTCAAGCATGATTTCCCCTTCGTAAATCCATGCTGATTCGGACCAATCCTATTACTGCTATAAATGTGCGGCTATTTCATCTTTTGTAATTGACGCCAGCATCTTCCCCACCACCGATGTCAGCTTAACTGGTCTATAATTCCCGTTTTCCTCTCTTCCCGCCTTTCTTTAAAAAAAGTGGAATAACATTAACTACCCTCCAATCCACAGGAACTGATCCCGTATCATGGAACATTGGAAATTGATCCACCAATGTTGCCACGATTTCCTAGAGCCACTTCCTTAAGTACCCCTGGATGCAGACCAACCAAGCCCATGGGGATTTAGCACCTTTCAGTCCCATCAGTCTATTCCAACACCATTTTTTATTTCCCCCCCCTGCGCTAATGTGGATTTCGTCCTCCGGGCACAGCCAAGATC